>SMMQ01001813.1:15705-29624 GCA_008271595.1 [Pythium] brassicae (nom. inval.) | reverse complement strand
TCGCCAGTCGCCGCCGAGACAACCACACTCAGTGAAGGTAATGGCGTCGATGACTGCAGTGGGGACGCGAAGCAGAACAAGAACCTGCTGCACGTGATCGCGATCCGGAGCGACAAGGCGCTGGACGTGGCGGCGGCGCTGGCTCCACTCAACCGGCTCGGCGTGCGCTGGTTCGTGGCCGAGCAGGGTGAGGTGCAGTGGACGCGTGCAGAGGTGGTGCTGCGCGTGCCGGCGATGATGTGTCCGGGTAACTGCGGCAAGTCCGTCGTGAACGCGGTCCGGGCGGTGCCGCACGTGGAGAGCGTGAGCCTGGTGTTCGCGTCGCGGCAGGTGGTGGCGCGGGGCCGCATGAGCGCAGAGGCGCTGAGCACGGCGGTGAGTGCGATCGGCTTCGAGCCCCACGTGGACGCGGTGACGCCGCTGGCGAGCCGCTTCCGGTTCCGCGTGCAGGAGCTAGCGGACGAGGCGTTCGCGGGACGACGGCTGGAGCGGGCGCTGCGGCAGGTGGAGGGCGTCGAGAGCGTGGTGGTGTACGCGGAGCTCGCGGAGGTGCTAGTGGTCGCGATGGTGGAGACCGCGTCGCCGCTGATGCAGGCGGCGTCTCGGCACGGGATCGAGATGGCTGAAGCGCCGGATGCGCCGTCGTCGACCACCACGTGGGTGCACGACCCGTTCGACTCGCTGCCCCTCCACTCCGCAGCCAGTTCGGCGGCCCAGTCCACGCCGCTTGAGGCCAGCGACGGGAGGCATCTGTGCGACATCAACACGTGTCCGCACAACGGCTGCGAGCAGTACCGCGCCACGGTGGCGCACACCGCAGCGCTGGCGGTCGGCTGGTCGGTGCCAGGCTGCGCGATGACGTGGGGCGGCGAGTGCACGTGCGGTGAGGCGTGCAAGTGCAGCGGCTGCCCGACGCACAACCCCGTGTCGTAGCTTCCCAGTGTCGTGCGACAATGTACAGTAAGTACCATTTGCACTGTTAATAACGACACTTCAAGTGTGTGATGCATCGCTGTTAAAGGTGACGCCGCCACGCAGGAACCGCCCGTGGCTGGATCGGGACGTGGCCGAAGCTCTTCACCTTGACGTCCGGGATCGCCTGAGCGCCGGGGAAGAACGCGTCGTGGGCGTTCTGGCGCCTGCGCTCCGCTGCCTTCGCCCGCAGCTCCGCTTTCCCTAACGCGCGCGCGTGCGACGCCTGGGTCGGCTGCAGGAGCTGCGCGGGACTCGCACTGCCCCGGGCCGCGGGCACTGTCGGCGAAGGCGCGTGCCGGGAGCTCGATGGCCGCGCAGGCAGCTCGGTCTGCTTGCGTTTCCTGGCTTCCAGTGCGCGGAGCTTTGCGCGCTTCGCCTTGGCGGACTCGATCGCCTGGCGCGAGCGCTCCAGGAGCTCTTCTTTCGCCACCTGCGAGCTCCGGAGCAAACCTAACGTGTCAACGCCACTCGGGCTCGTACGCGGGTCCGACTGAGAGTATACGCGTGGTGTCTGCTGCCCCACGCACCGGGGACGCGGACGACGCCTCGTACGGCGGGGAGCGGGACGGACTGCGGGGCGACTCGCTGGCAGCCGCCTCCTGCTCCTTCTGGAGCTTGTACAGCAGCACCTGTTGCTTCGCTTCGAGCTGCTCCTGCTTCCGCTGGTGAAACGCAGTGCGTCAGGGCTTAGTACGCTGCGGTTACGAGCGAGAGTGCCCCCCCCCCCCTTCACACGCACGCACACACACACCTTGGCGTCCTGCGCCTCTTTCTCTCGCGCGAGCGCTCGCTCCCGCTTCCGCGCCGCCTGCTGCTGCATGCGCTTCTCTTCGCGCCACTCGCTCAGCAGCTTCTCCTTCTTGGCTTTGGACGCAGCGGCTTGCAGCCGACGCCGCTCCTCGGCTTCGGCTTCGGCGTCGGCGTCGTTGCCTGCATCCAGGCGAGGCGACGACGAAGACAGCGACGGCGACGCGCCGGCACTTTCGCCAACGCCCGACTCGCGCGCGCCAACGAGCCCTTGGCGGAGCAGCTGCTCGCGCTCTCGCGCCTTCCGGTGCTTCCATGCGCAGATCGCCGCTCGCTTCTGCTGCTCGAGCTCGAGGTGGTCCACGTACCAGATCAAGTGGCCCCGCACGGCGTCGGCGCTCCGAGTCGCGACCTTGGCGACGCACTGGGGCAGGAACCGCGCGACCGCCGCGTCGTAGTCCACCAATCCGCCCGGGGTCCCTGTCCCCATTCGCGTCTCGTAGGCCTCCTCCTGGTCACACTCGCGCTCGTCCCCACTTGGCGGATTCGACGCCTCTGCTCGCGCTTGGAACGCGTGGTGCTCAAGCAGCACGTCGTCCGTGAGTCCGTAGCGCTGCAGCAGCGACGTGAACACGCGGTGCTCGCGCTCGTCCCAGCCGCCGCGCGGGCCCCCGGACTTCAGCAGCAACTCGTTCAGCCGCCGCACGCGCGCCATCACATCCGCCTCCAGCAGCTCCTGCGACTCGCGTGGGTCCCATTGGTTCGACCGCTCGCCGCTGGTCTCCCGCGCGCTCGGGCCGCTCGCCTCCGCCTCCCAGCACCGCATTCTGTCGGCAAACGCGCTCAGCTCGGTCGCCAGCAGCCGCTCGTCCAGCACGAGCGCGTCGAAGTGCTCGCGCTGCGCGAGCCGGAACGCCGCAATCGCGGCCTCGAGCGCCTCGATGCGCAGCTGCAGGTCGGCGTAGTACGTCGCGCCGTTGCGCATCTCGTTCAGCTTGAGCGCGACGCGCGCGAGCTTGCGCCGCAGCGCCTGCAGCTGCTGCGCCACGCGCCGCGCGTCCTGCGCGCGCGCGCTCGGGAGCTCCTCGAGGCTCCGCTGGATCGCGGCCGCGGCCGGCGCCGACAGCGCGGCCCCAGACGAGTTGGCGAACTGCCGCCAGCAGCTCTCACACTCGCGCTCCAGCACCGCGGCGCGCTGTGTGAACTGGCGCTGCTTCTCGAACCACTCGAGCTCTTGCTTGGCCAGCTTGCGCCGTGGGGGGCCAGCTGCCGCAGCGTCGCCTTCCGGGGCGGCCGCGCGGCGACGCATGGCTCCGATCTTCCGCCTCGTGGCGGCAGGCGGCAGCGCCGCCACTCGCTTCGCATCGGCACTCGCGAACGGCGGCACCAGGGGCTCGTGGGGCTCGGCGGTCACGAGGTTCGCTGCTCTGCAGGGCGGCCGCTCGGATCGCTCCGTGCGGATGCTGCCCCGCGCTTCGTCGATCTTGGTGCGCAGGCGCGCCGCCGTGGAGCCGCTTGGCTGCTGCTGGCGGCGCGCGTCGAGGATCGCTTCGACGGTGCGCGACGCCGGCGCGTGGAGCTGCAGCACAGGAGGAAGCGGCGACTGCCGCTGGAGGTGCGTGTGGTGCACGAGGTCGTCACTGAGGCCCTGTAGCTGCTGCAGCCGCAGCGCCTGCTGCCCGCCGAGCAGCGCGCTCGAGCGCGTGAGCTGGTGCATCGTCCGAGTCGGCGACTGTTTCTTGGTGGATCCCACCCAGGAACTGACAAGCCGCCCTCTGTTTTGCGTGATACTGTACTACGTACGTAGCACACTGTGATGAGGAACGATAGTGAATTTACTGAGTGAGCACTGTGTGGACGAACACAACAAAGAGCTCGTGGAAGACAGTGGCGCCTGGGGGAGGGAGGGAACGGGTCTACAGCTCCTCGTTGTTGCGCGAGATCTTGAGCAGTTCGACGTCGAAGACGAGCGTGGCGCCGCCCGGGATCTTCGGCGGCGACCCGTGGCTGCCGTACCCGAGGTTCGACGGGATCGTGAGCTTGCGCTTCTCGCTGCAGGTCGGTGAAGCACACAGGTGGCAGGTAGCGCCCAGCGAGCAACTCGGTCAGAACTACACACACCAACGAGAACACAACCAACAATCGTCACTACTGCTGCGAAGAAGCGCCAGAAGAACGTACCCGACACACATGCCCACGAGGCTGTCGAGATCACAAAGCACACACAAAGCCATACAGGGCATAGTGAGCACAGCGAAGAACGGCACATGACGCCACACGCTGCGAGGGGAAGGAACTAAGTACAACGCACCCCTGGTCCCAGCCCTTGATGACCTGCCCGCTGCCGAGCGTGAAGTCGAACGGCTGGTTGCGCGGCAGGCTCGAGTCAAAGACCGAGCCGTCCGTGCGCAGGCTGCCCGTGTAGTGCATGGAGAGGCGGTCGCCCGGCTGGCTCTTGTGCGCGCACTCGGCGGGGCGGAACTTGACGCCGATGCGCAGCTTCGCGTCGGCCGGGAGGTTCTCCTTCGTGGCCGTCGGGGCGGCGGCTTCCGCGTCCGCGTCAGTGGCGACGACGACGACGGCGGCGGTGGCGGCGAGCGCCAGCAGAAGCGAGCGGATGAGCTGCATGGTGAAGTGCGAGAGAGCGAGGTGCGTGCGAGTTGGTGAATCCCAAAATGCCTCTCCACTTGAAACGGCTTTTCAGAAACTGCCACGCGGCACTTGAGGACGCTATTCGACATTCCACGTGCTGTTGTTATAAAAGGAATACAATTAGATAGTGTTTCGAAGTGTTGTATGAGAATGTCGAAATGTAGCCATCTTACTTTCTTTCAAAGAGCCGCAGTTTTACTGCCACTGTCCAGGTGAGCATGGCGGCATTGAGGGAGACCGAGGCCCGCGAGTGTGACGCCGCGGAGCTCGCCTCGCAGGTTAGGGGTCTGGCAGCTACTGAAAATGAGACGCACAGCCAGCAGACGGCGATCGAGCTGCTTGAGAGGTGCAAGGTATTCATGCGCGACCGCCGCGGTATCGATGCGCTGCTCACTGTCGAGGTGCGTCTACGTACTGGAACAAAGCTTGGGGCGTGTAAATCGCCGTGCTGGACGTGATACCGACGCTGCTTGAAACGTACGCAAAGACACTCGAGAGGTTCTTCATCTTGGCGGAGTCCTCTGCGACGACCCCGGTCGCATGGAAAGTGAACGAGGAAGCGCTCAAGTGCGCGATCAACTCGGTCTTCTCCCGGCCGGACTTTGTGGAGCGCCACCTTCTCGCAACCTCCCGACTGAGCCGCGTACTTCAGCTCGCAAAGGTTTGTGATCATGGCAGAGCGGTTGGCGCTCAACTCTCGGCGGTCGCTTCCGTCTCACAGCTTGAATGGGGCGGCTGCGAGCAGCGACCCGGTCCCGCGTCATTCCATCTGCTCGTTTGGAAGCTCGTGCTCGTGTCGTGCGAGGCCCCAGGCACAGTCGCGGCTCTTTGTGGGTCTCAGGAAGCGTGGGAACTGTTGTTCTCGGTGCGCATGGGGGGCGCTAAGTGATTCCATCGTTGTAGCCACAGAAAACTCGTTCGTCTCCCCTCGCATCCTGATGATCGACACGCTCTTTGCTGTCTCGCAGACTCTGCACTTCGGCATCAACAGCAGCCGAATCATAGCGCTCGCAGCAGGTGGCGATCACTCGGCACTCGTTCTGGACCTACTCAAGTTGCTCGCGGTGCTAGCGAACGCCATGGCGTGGGCGACGCAAGCTGAAGGCGCGCAGCCAGAAATCTACGACTTCGTTCGCCGGTTCGTCTCGCGCTCTAGCGTTGCGCTGGCGACGCGAAAGTTGTCGCCCTTACGTGCTCGTTTCGGTCGCTGCTGGTGCCAGAACGGGAGATCTGCTGCTCCATGCTCTCCGTGAATCGCATCCAAAGCTGTCGGCACTGAACCCCGTTCTGCTCGAGATCAAGAACCGAGCGCTCGAGGTGTTCCTGTTCATCCCGTCGCGGCTGCTCACAGCGTGTGTCTGTGGCGACGAACTACAGAGCGGAGATGCTACCACACCCGACAGTGAGCCGTCTGCTCTCTCGGCACTGGTGAAGCACCTCCAGGCCATGCTGCTCGCGACGCGAGTCGAGAAGACTCGGTACGCTGCCTTCCCACACTTGCAATGCTTCCGTCTGCAGCCCTTCTTCTGACCAACCTCTTTCTCTCTCATCAGCCCAATCAGCAAGATCCTGCCGATCCTCATCCTGTGCCATAACCTCACGCAGACAGCGAACGCGAGCGTAAGCGCGTTCTTCCGGAACGCCGTGCTTCCCGTCGCAGCTCCGCACTCGACCACAGCCGACGGCAGTCCGGACCCCCGAGCTGTAGACGACGAAGCGACCGCGTTCTACTTCAAGCACCTCACGTTCTTCCTCACGTGTCTCGACTCGGACGTCAAGCGTTACGCGGGCGAGTGGATCTTCCTGCTCTGCAACGAGAACGGTACGACTCGACTGCAATGGCACTGACACTCGCGAGAGAATGCGAACTCACGCTGCTTGCTGGTTGCTGGCGCGTGCCGACAGCGGACGAGTACACGCAGCGCACAGGGATCGGCAACGCGATCGGACTGCTGAGAGCCAAAGGCTTTGCATGAGAGCGACACGCCGCTCAGCTCCCCCGCTCGAGTACAGTGAGCTGCCATTCGAGAGACTCGTCAGGCGAGCTTGTAGTCCACTCGAGAGAGCGAAATCCAGGTCACCGCCACACCCGAACACTGCGATGGCCACTTGGCCACGTCTACAGCACTCTTCTACTCGTTGAAGCGCTTCAACGTCGAGATCCGGCGGTGGACGCTGCCCTCGAGGCGCTCCGCCGCCTCCGAACTGCGCTGCTCGGCCGAGTCGCCTTCGACGAGCACAAAGAACGTCGCGTCGTCTTCGGTGAGTGGCTGGAAGCCGCACCAGCGCATGAACGCGCGACTCCCGTCGACCCCGAGCGCACCGACGCTCTTTGCAAAGAACGCGTTGCTCGTGCGGATCTTATGGAACTTGACGTCCTGCGGGTGCGACGCGATGTTCTCGAGGTAGCGCAGCGCTGCGTCGCCATTCGCGCGCGACGTCAGCGACCAGCGGACGAGACGACACACACGCACACACACACGCACAGCGACGTACCCGCAGACACGGCGTTCTTGCGATCCGTCGAGCTGCCGTCCTTCAGCGACGCCTGTAACTCGCGCAGCTCGTCACTGAATAAAGAACACACGCAGTGCGGCACAGCGCGCACACTCTCTTGTTAGGGCTCACAGCCACTCGACTGAGTGCACGACAGAGACCACTCGCCACGCACCTCTGGGCGGCGATGCGCGCGGCCGCGCCGTCGTCGCAGGCGAACACCACGGGGTCCACGAGGTGGTCGCCCACCGCGAACGATACGGCTCGCACTTCGCTCCCGCTCGGCACCTGGACGCGAAAGTCCCCGCCGCCGGGGCCGCCGCACACCACATCGCGCCCGAAGCTCGTGGCGACGCGGACGCTGTCTGTCCAGGCGCCCTTGCGGCCGCTCACGGCCGTAACGACTTCGCCTGGGAAGAGCCGGAGCTGGGCCGATGGCGAGGCCGATGACGCGACAGCGTGCGCGTTCCCGACGAGCGGCCCGATCACCAGCCGGCTGCTACTGCTGCTGCTCGTGTCGTCGCCCTCGTGCTCGCTATCGACCACCACCTCGTAGACGAACTGAATGCCGTCGAAGAACTCGTCGCCCCACACTGTCGGTCGACCGCCACGCAACACACGACGCACAGTAAGAACAACAGCTCGCGACACTTGTGGTCGACTGAGGAGGCACCCAACCAACCACCCGACGCACGTACTCAGCACTTTGGCGACGCGATACCGGCGCTGCGCATTCGCTGCCTCCACGGTGCAGCGCTTGTCCGGGCACGCGCCGTCCGCATCGAACGCCACGAGCGACGGCGCGCGCACGAACCGCTGCGTCATCACGCGGCAAAAGGCGGCGAAGTCTGTCGCGTCGTCGTCCTCTCCCTGTCGCTGTTGCTGCTGCTGGAAGACGGCCAGGTGGCTCACGACCGCACTTGCAGCGGGCTGCGCGATGCTCGCGCGTTCTGGTCCCAGAAGCGTCAGCGGTGCGCATTCGCTCGGGTTTGTAGCTGCTGGAAGCGTGTGTGTCACGTCCAGCGCCACTCTGCCGTTGACGAGCACCGTGGTCGCGTCCTGCGACTGCACGAGTCCGACGTGCGCGTACGACCCGAACGACAGCTCTGTCGTGTCATCGTCGCTGCTGCTGCTGCTGCTGTCGCCCACCTGCAACTCGCACGCAATGCCGGTGACTCGCCGCTCAGAGCGCGATGCACGGAACGCGAGCGAGACACGGCTGCCGACCACGACTTTCAAGAGATTCACAGCTGTCGCGGGGCTGTGAGCGCTGTCGGGAGCGCCCCCGCTGTCAAACCGGACCAGGAACGACAGCGAGAAAGCGTCGTCCAGCGGGACCGCGCGCTCAGCAACCAGCGACTGCCGCGGGAGCACCTGCACGCCGTACGACCCAGCGGCCGCGTCCGGGTGCGGGATTCGGAACGGCTTGCGCACGGGGCACCGCGCTGAGTTGAGCACGTGGTGCTCGCCGCCCGAGCTGTCGACCAGCCAGCCTGGCGCCCCGCTCGACGCGCCCGCGTCCTGGAGCGGTAGATACACGAGCGGGCGGCGCGCCAGGACGAACCAGCGCAGCTCCGACGGGTGCGGCGGACAGAGCAGCGACGCGAGACTCGCCGGGCTGAACCCTCGCTGGTTGAACGACCCGACCAGCCGGATCGCGTTCGCTGCACGCTCCGTCATGTCGACACTTGGGTCGCAGCGGAGACGACAGTACGGGTTCGGGCACGACGGGTTCTCGCAGCCCAGCAGCATGGTCTTGCACAGCTGCTGCGACAACTCAACGGCCAGCGCCTCAGCGTCGGCGAGTTGCTGCTCCGCCTCGGCGACTGCTGCTGCTGCTGTCGCAGAGGACACCGCCTGCTGCTTCCCGTCCTCGCTCCGCTGTCGCTTCCACTCTGCGGACCCGGACACGCGGCCCTGCGCCTCCCCGGCCGTCGCTGCGCGACCGCGCGCCAGCTCCGCTTCCTCCACCACAGCTCGTGTGCGCAGCAGCTCGGCGCGCGCTGCTCCGCTCGCGCTTCGGAGGCTGTCGTTCATCTGTGCGATCGTGGCGCGCAGCCACTGCTCGCTCACCTCTTGGCGGCGCGCGCGCATTGCGTCCCAGTGCTGCGTGTACCGCCGCGCCGAGTCCACGACCTCATCGTGCGCGGCCGAGAAGATGTACGAGAGCTGCTTGCCCCAGCCGGCCTCGTACGTGAGCGGGCAGTCGAGCTGCTCCTCGCACGCGTCGCAGTGGAGCCACCGCTGCGCGTGCTCTGAGTACACCTCGGTCCAGACGTGATCCGTCACGTCGAGCACGTACCGCGCCTCGAACCCGAGCGCGCGACAGCAGAGCGTGAAGCAGTTCGCCCACTCGCCGCAGCGGCCCGTGCGCGAGTCCAGCAGCGTCACAGGGTTGTTGTAGCGCGGGAACCGCGTGAGCGCGCTGCACGCCGGGCACTGGTACACTTCGACGCGCCCGGCGTCGCCCGCGCGCTCCTCGGGCGTGCTCGGCCCCACAGTGCGCACGAGCGCCGTGTCGGCGCAGCCGCACGCGCGACACGCCGGCTGGTTCGTCCACGTGAAGAACTCGCGCTTGAACCAGCGCAGGAGCTGCTGCACGAGCTCGTCGCGGAACGACGGCAGCGGCGCCGGGTTCGCGCGCGCGCGCTCGTGCAGTATCTGCACCGGGATGCGCTTGAGCGCCTCGTCCTGCATCGCGCGGCTCTCGTACGACTGCGCGCGGGCGAGCACGCTCTGCAGGCGGCTCCGCATCGCCGCCTCCCCGCTCGCGTACAGCGTTCGTCGCTCGGCGTCGTCGGCTGCGGCCCTGGCGCGCGCCAGCAACGCCGCGGCCTCGAGGCGACGCGCGTCGAGGTCCCCGACCGCCCGCAGCTCGTTCGCGTGGCGGGACTGGAAGAGGCACTCGCCGAACGCGCTGTGGCCGCGGCCGCCGGCGTCGCACGTGAAGGCCCCGAGCGGCGCCGCCGCGTACCAGAGGAAGATCGGCTGCACGCTTGCGCCCGGGACCCCGTCGTTCAGGTTGCGCGGGATCCGGACGTGCGCGGGCGTCGGCGGCGCCTGCTCCGCGCCGACCACGACGCGCACGTCCGTGATCGCGAACGTGCCGAGCGCGTCCGCGTCGCTCGCGCGGAAGACCGAGTCGGCGCTCACGTGCACGCGCGCGGCGCTCGGGTTGCCGCTGTTGCTGTCCACAGACGAGCCGCCAGCGCCGGAGACGTCGACGCGGAGCTGCGTGAGCGCGTGGTGGCCGCCTGGTGCGACGAGCGCAACCAAGTACGTCATCCGTTCGTCAGTACCACGCGACTGCCAAAAACCACCAATAAGGGGTCCTGTACTTGGGAACTAACGGTACGCACCGCGCTTCACGCACAGGTACACGTGGTCGCCCGACGCGGAGTGGTTGAGGTCCTCCGGCAGGCGCTCGAAGCCCGGCGGCGACGGCACGTCCACGTCACCGACGACGACCGCAACCTCCGAGATGAAGCGCCTTGCGATTGCGTCATCCGCGGTCCAGTCCGTCGGGGTTAGAGGCCGCGCCGCTGGATGTGCGCGCGTGGCAAGCACCACTCCGTCATCGTGTTAGAAAGGGCGTTCGTGTGTCCACCACCCGTCGCCACGGTCGAGTGTATCGAGTCGCGCACCTGTCGTGCACGTGGTGGCGCACGCGTGACACACCAGCGAGCCTCTGGACGTCGCGAACGCGCGCTGCACCACCGGAACGGCTCCAAAGGCGGCGCGCGAGCACACGCTCTGCCAGTCGCTCGGGAGCGCCGCCTCGTGCTCGGTGCGTTCGAGCAGGAAGAGGCGGGGCCGGCGCTCGCCCTCGTGCAGCGGCAGCAGGAGCTCGTCGCTGTCGGTGACCGCGTCGCGCGGCGGTGGCAGCAGCCACTCGCTCCGCGACGAGAGCAGCAGCTGCGCGTGCGGCGCCACGCCCACGAGTGAGAAGAGCTGCAGCTGCAGGAGCTCGAGCGGCAGCGCGACGCGGTCGGGGGACGCGGTGGCGGCAGTGACGACGTCCACATAGTATCTGGAAGAGAGAGAGAAAGAGAGCGAGGGGGGGGGGATGACTCAGTAGGGTACATGCTGCTGGGGGAAGCGCTGCACGCGTCGTGGGACGCACTCGCAGGCGCGGTAGACGACGACGAGCTCCATCGTCTCGATGATTTCGACTGACGTCGAGGTTTCGTGCTTGAAGAAAATTCGTACTTAGACGGAGAATTGTGGCTTCTCCAAGCGACGTGTGTTGTCAACCAAAGAGCAGCAGCAGCACAATTAATTGCCCGCATGACGTCTTCGCCGCCGCCGCCGTCGTCGTCCTCGTTCGCCGCCGCTGCCTCGTCTGCGCCGTCGCCGCTGTGCGACGCGCGCGCGATGCAACAGCAGCTCGCGCTCTTCGTGCGCGACGGCGTGCGGCAGTCGGCGCAGCTGCTTGGGGAGCTGCTGGTGGCGCTGGCGGCCGCAGACGCTCCCGTGGAGGGCGACGCGCGCGCTTTCCACGCGCGCAGCTTCTTCCTCTTTGCAGAGCTGCTGGCAGCGCAGCGCGAGTTCAAGCGCGCTATTGTGCGTTGCGCGTTGGGCGCTGGGTGCTTGAGGCGTAGTGAGTGAGTCGTCCTGAGGTTCTCATTTCGCCTGCGCGCGTGGGAAGCAGCAGTACTACAAGCGCTACTGGAAGCTGGTGGCGGGGCCTGGGGGCGCGGCCGCGACCCACGAGGCCGTGGAGGTGAAGGCGCGCATCGCGCAGTGCTGGATCGAGCTGGAGACGCTGAACCCGGCGTTCGAGCTGGTGCGTGCGAGTGTGGACCACTGTGGACCATGCAGAGCGACACCCCATGGGAGCTGGCGCCCAGAGCGCTCAGCGGGCTTGAATTGCTGCTGTTGCTGCACTCAACACAGCTCAACTCGATCCCGAGCCAATTGCGCACGCTGCGTGTGAACCTGATGCTCGGCAAGCTCTTCCTGCACGAAGGGCTGAAGAGCAAGGCCGAGGAGAGCTTCTCAGCCGCGCTCAGGTGGGAGGACGCATATGCGGAACCGTCCGGCTCCGGTGTGCTGCTTGCACTGACGCAGGGCTCGTCCACTCACTCGCTCACCCACCAGGCAGAACCCGTACGCGCTCGAAGCTACGCTGGCGCTCACAGAGCTCGCAGCGGCGAAAGAGACGAGCTTGGCGGCGTTCGGAAGCAGCAGCAGCAGCAGCAGCAGCGCCGGGGCGGCTACTGACCCGGGCGACGTTGTGACGCGGCCACGCGCCATTGAGACGTTCTACGCGACGCTGCCGCCGTCGTCGTCGTCATCGTCGCCGTCGTCGTCGTCTGTCGCGCCGGCCGACGCCGCGTGGCTGCAGACGCTTGTGACCGCGCACCTGAGCGCGCGGCGCGGGCGGTACCGCGCGGCGGTCGCGGCGTTCGAGGCGCTCGAGCGCGTGTTCCCGGACAACCTGCACTGCCTGCTGCACCGAGGGAAGCTCGAGCTCGAGCAGGAGTTCTTCCACCAGGCGCACGTGCTCTTCCACCGCGCGCGGCAGGTGGACGCGCAGAACCTCGCGATGATGGACCTGCACGCCGACTGCCTGCGACGGAACCGCGCTCGCACGCAGCTCGGGAGCCTCGTGCACGAGCTCTTCGAGACGAGCGACCGCCACGCCGAGGTCTGGCTCGCGGCCGCGTACTACAGCGACATGAAGGGCGAGCACGAAGCCGCGCTGCAGCTCTGCGAGCGCGCAGTCGCGGCGAACCGGCGCCACGCGCCGGCGCACCTCTTCCGCGGCTCGCTGCTGCTGACGCTGCGGCGGCCCGAGCCCGCGCTCGCAGCGTTCACGGCGTCGTGCAAGCTCGCGAAGACGCTTGACGCGTACGCGGGCATGGTCTTGAGCTACTGTGGGCTGTGCGCTTCGGGCGCGAACCGGTACAAGGAGGCGGTGAACACTGCGAAGAGCGTCGTGAAGCTCTTCCCGCAGAAAGCGCAGAGCTTCGCGCTGCTCGGGAACGTCTTTGCGCTGCGCCCGGAGAACAAGGAGCACGCGCGCAAGGCCTTCCAGCGCGCGCTCGCGCTCGAGCCGCGCAAGCTCACAGCGGTCTTTGGGCTCGTGGACCTGCTGCTGCACGAGGGCAACTTCTCGGCGGCGATCGACAAGTGCGTGTGTGAGAGAGAGAGAGAAAGAGAGGCTTGGGAGTGACTTGGGAGTGGCTGAACCCTGTGTGTGGGAGAACAGGCTGCTGGTGACTTCGGAGCAGTTCGCGCGCGAGGAGGTGTTCACGAAGCTCGGCGACGTGTACACGCTCGACAAGCAGTTCAGCGAAGCCATGACGCAGTACCACCGGTCGCTGAGCCTCAACCCGGCGTCGGCGGACGCGCTGCGTGGGCTCGACCGGCTCGAGAAGCTCATGCGCGGGGAGGACCCGGACGAGCTGAGCACGACGATGGACCACATGGACCCGGACGAGCACGACGAGAGCATGGAGGCGAGCGAGTATATGAACGCGTAGATGGGTGAATGAATTGCACTGCGTTTCGTGAACCACCCACCCACCGTTGTGAATTGATGGGCTCTTGAGAGATCAATCAATGATCGAGTCAGCAAGGATGAATGTCACACACACAACGCGGACACCGACCGTCCGACTCCCGTTCCGAGTCGGACTTCGCTCGGCTTCCAGAAAGAGTTGCCCCAGAATGTCGAATGGGAAACGTGGGCTCTGGCCCTCCCGCTGTTGCAACTGAAGGGCGTCTTCAGTTCTCTCAAAGGACACGCGAAGCTTCAGTATTGCGACGCGGCACGACAAGGACAAGGGGCAAGGGCACCATGTGGCTTGCATGCACGGGATCCGCCACGAGGCGGATGTTAAAAAAACGATCTAAAATTAACCGATTCTTTTTTGGATCGCGATGTTACTGGACAATTAATGCATGGTGGTTTCGCGGAAGTACGCCCGAGTGTGTTTCCGCTAGAAATACCCCTCATATCTATTTCCACTGCGAAATCGGTATGTATTATGTCTGGAGTACAAATTCACTTGGTAGAAACGTGGGGTGGAGGATCGCTGCTG
>SMMQ01001807.1:3388-17836 GCA_008271595.1 [Pythium] brassicae (nom. inval.) | reverse complement strand
ACTGGGCACCGCCGGCCCGCTGGCGCTCGCGCGCGAGCTGCTGGACGACGGCGACCCGTTCTTCGTGTTCAACAGCGACGTGATCTGCGAGTACCGGCTGCAGGAGTTCCTGGACTTTCACAAGGCGCACGGCGGCGAGGGCACGCTCCTGGTGACCAAGGTGGACGAGCCGTCTAAGTACGGCGTCGTGCTCTCGGCCGAGGACGGGCAGATCCAGCGCTTCGTGGAGAAGCCCCGCGAGTACGTCGGCAACAAGATCAACGCCGGCATCTACATCTTCAACCGCGACGTGCTCGACCGCATCCAGGTATGCTACGCTGGACCAGTCCACAGTGGCACATACTACTCGAGAGCAAGCATCACAATCCTGACCCCCGCCTCTTGCTTGGACCCCTGACAGCTCCGCCCGACGTCGATCGAGAAGGAGATCTTCCCGCAGATGGCGGCCGAGGGCAACCTCTTCTCGATGGTGCTGCCCGGGTACTGGATGGACATCGGGCAGCCCAAGGACTTCCTCACGGGCATGTGCCTCCACTTGGACTACCTCAACAACGCCGGCGGCGACGACACGCTCACGACCGGCCCCAAGTTCATCGGCAACGTCATGGTGGTGCGTCTGTGAGAGTGGTGTGGGGGTGGGGCGAGACGCGAACGCTGACGAGCGCGATGAGGTGCGCAGGACCCGACAGCGGTGATCGGCGAGGGCTGCTTGATCGGCCCGAACGTCGTGGTCGGGCCCGGCTGCGTCATCGAAGATGGTGCGCTTGCTGGAGTGGGGTGCGGGGTGCTCGTGTGTGTCGCGCTGGGATGATGCTGAGCCGCACTCGCGGGTGAGTGGCGCCGTTCGTTGCAGGCGTGCGCTTGAGCCGCACGACGCTGCTGCGTGGCGTGACGGTGCGCGCGAACTCGTGGATCCACTCGAGCATCATCGGCTGGGGCTCGACGATCGGCCGATGGGTACGCTGCGTGGTGGCGGCTTCATAGCGCTGTCGGGGGTTCTGAGACGACGCACTCACGGCTGGTGTTGTCGTTGCGTGGACAGTGTCGTATCGAGGGCATCACGGTCGTCGGCGAGGACGTGCAGGTCAAGGACGAGAAGTTCATCAACGGAGGCCTCATCCTGCCGCACAAGGCCATCTCCGCCAACATCCCCGAGCCCGGCACGATCGTCATGTGAGAGCGAAGCGGAAGCCAACGGCTTTCAGCCGCGACAGGCGGCAGGTGCGAACAACAAGCCAAGTTGGAACGACAACCGAAGCTGTAGTGTCGTGTCGTGTCGTGACAAGAAGCGAAGGACCCGAATCAACGACAGCGCACGCATGAGTTCAAAGCAAAAGCATTCGTGTCATTGCTGTCATTGGTTGTCGGCAGCCGACAACGGTGTCGCAACTCTCTCTCAACGACACGACAGGTGACACGACACGATGGGCGACACACGCCTAACGCGCGAACGACAGGAACGGCGACGACTTCTTGTCGCTCGAGTCCGACGACGACGACGTCGACGAGCGGCGGCCGTGGCTGTTGAGGCGCAGGTACTCCATGTCGACGTCCAGCTTGCCCTCGAGGCGCTCGACGTGCTGGCGCAGGTGGCGGATCTCCATCATCATCTCCGCGTAGCCGTCCTGCACGCGCTGCTCGAGCTGCGCCTTGCGGTCGCGTCGGCGGTACACGTACTTCATCGTCTCGCCAAAGATCACCATGAGCACCGAGAACGCGTACGCGAACAGCCACTGGTACCACTCGACGTACGCAAAGCCGAACAGGTCGTCCATGACGACCGGGATGTTCGTCACCGACATTGTGAGCGCAAGCGAGCCGACAGCCGCCCACTGCATCCACTTGTTCGAAAACATGTCGTGGAACACCGAGCGCGTGAAGCTGCGCGCCGTGTACGCGCGCAGCATCTCCATCATCGTAATGTAGATGAATGCCATCGTCTGCGCACGCGAGATGCCGTCCGAGACGCACTCGTAGTCGCCGCCATAGCACGTCCAGCCGTCGCCCTCGACCACGCCGTTCAGCGCGCCCTGCACGCGCACCGTCTCGTTGAACCGGGGTTCGTTGCTGATCAGGTCCTTCGCGTTGCAGTTCGTAAACTCCGTCCACGGCGTGTTGAGACCCTGCCAACGCGCGCACGCAATGTTCACAAAGCCCTCCTCGCCTTCGTGGCGGTCGACGCCCGACAGAATGTCGCTCTGCAGCACCTTGCCAAAGTTCCAGTAAAGACCGGTCGTGAACACAATCAGCGCGCCGGACGCGATCAGGAACGCATTGAAGAGCACCAGCACCCACAGCCGGCCGTGGATGATCTGCTGGCTGCGCGGCCGCGGCCGCTCCTGCATCACTGTGCCGTCGCCCTTCTCCAGACTCAGCGCGACCGCCGCCATGCCGTCCGCAAACAGGTTCAGCACAAGGATCTGGAGCGGCTCGAGCGGGTTCGGCATGCCGACCGCGATCGCCGTGAAGATCACCGTGATCTCGCCAAAGTTCGTCGACAGCAGGAAGCACACAAAGCGCTGGATGTTCGCGTAAATTTCGCGGCCCTTCTCGACCGCCTCGACGATGCTGCAAAAGTTGTCGTCTGTCAGCACCATGTCCGACGCGCCCTTCGCGACCGCCGTGCCTGCGAGCCCCATCGCGACGCCAATGTCCGCCTCTTTCAGCGCCGGCGCGTCGTTCACGCCGTCGCCCGTCATCGCCGACACGTGACCCTGGCGCTGCAGCGACTTGACAATCGCAATTTTGTCCTCGGGCTTGGCGCGCGCAAACACGCTGCACCGGCTCGTAATCTCGTCCACGTCCGCGTCTGCGAGGTAGATGCCCGCGTGCGGCCGCAGCACCGTGCAGTCCACAGCCTCGGCCTCGACGTCAGCGCCGACCTGCAGCAGGTCAATGTCCTTCGCGATCGCGACCGCAGTCTTCAGGTAGTCGCCCGTGATCATCACCGTGCGGATCGACGCCGCGCGCGCCTTATGGATCGCGTCCTTGACGCCCTGGCGCGGCGGGTCGATCGACGCAATGAGCCCGACAAACACCAGCGGCTGGCACAGCGCGTCAAACTTGACCTCGACGTCCTCCTCCGACGCCGCGAACGGCAGCTTGTCGAGCGGACGCACCGCGACTGCGAGCACACGCAGCGCCTGCGACGACAGCGCGTCGACCGCCTCGAGCACCTGCAGCCGGTCGCTCGCGTGCATCATCTCAATGCTCCCGTCCGGCCGCACAAACTGCGTGCAGTTCTTCACAATGTAGTTCGGTGCGCCCTTGACGTTCGCGACAAACTGCGACGACTCTGGCAGCGGCAGGCCCTCAAACGAGCTGGGGCCTTGCGGCAGCGCGTTCACTGTGATCATCATCTTGCGCGCCGACGAGAACGGGATCTCCGCGACGCGCGGGAACGCCTCGGTCGCCTGCTCGCGCCAGATCCCGGCCTTCGCGGCCGCGACAACCAGCGGCGCCTCCGACGAGTTGCCCATCGGCACCCACGCCACGTGCCCATCCGCGTCCGTCTCGCGCTGCAGACTCGTGTTGCTGCACAGCACCGCCGATAGCAGCGACGCGCGCACCTGCGAGTTCGACTGCGCCTGGCTCACGCCGTTGCGCAGGATGTCGCCGGTCGGGATGAACCCACCGGCGCCCGTGATCTCGTACAGCACCGAGTCGCCCCACATCTTGACCGCAGTCATCTTACCCTCGGTCAGCGTCCCCGTCTTGTCCGTGCAGATCACCGAGCTCGCGCCGAGCGACTCGACCGCCACGAGCTTGCGCACGAGCACGTTCTTCTTCACCATGTCGGCCGTGCCGGTCGACAGACAGATCGTCACGACCATCGGCAGGCCCTCCGGCACCGCACTCACCGCGAGCGACACCGCGATCATCACCATGTTAAGCCACACGGGACGGTCCGGGTTCTTCGGGTCCGCGTTGTCGCGCACCATGCCGACGACAAACACGACGACGCAGACGCCGATCACCGCACCACCCATGATGACACCGAGCCGGTGCAGCGCCTCCTGCAGCGGCGTCATCTTCGGGTAGTACTTCTCCATGAAACGCTTGATACAGTTCGACGACTTCTTCGCGCCGGGGCCACCGCCCTTGAGCAGCGCCGCGATCGCGCCGACGCGCGTGCCCATGCCGGTCGCGATCACGACACCGGTCGCGTTGCCCGTGGCCACCGACGTCGACGAAAACACCATGTTGTCGGCCGTGAGCTTCTGGCTCACCGTCATGTCCGCGTTGTAGCGCTTCAGCACGTCCTCCGACTCGCCCGTAAGGATCATCTCGTTCACCTTGAGGTCCGAGCTGAACGCCAAGCGGATGTCCGCGGGCACCACGTCGCCGGTTGTGAGCACGACTATGTCGCCGACCACGAGATCCTTGCTCGGGATCACCATCTGGCGCCCGCCGCGGAGCACGACGCACTCGGGCGACGTCATCTTCTGCAGCGCGTCCAGCGCGTTGCTCGCACTCATCTCCTGCACCGTTGCGATCACCGCGTTGAGCGTCACGATCGCAATGATCGCAATGCCTTCGACGAACTCCTGCAGCGCGATCGATGCGAGCGCCGCCGCCATGAGCAGCCCGATGATCAGGTTCATAAACTGGAGCAGGAACACGATGTACACGGGCGTGCGCTTCTCGGCCTCGAGCGAGTTCGGCCCGTGCTGCGCGAGCCGCGCGGCGGCCTCGGCGTCCGAGAGCCCGTCATCGCGCGACACGTTAAAGTGCGCCAAGATGGCCTCGAGCGGGCGCTCGTGCCACTCGCGCTGGCCGCTCGCGGCCTCGACCTCGCGGAACGACGCGCGCGCGCGCGCCGGGTCGGCGGCGACCACGCGCTCGGCGTTGCTGAGAAAGCGCGCGCGGTGCGCGCTCTTGTCGTGCAGCTCGCGCTCGGCCTCGTTGAGCAGGCCGAGGTCTTCGTCGTCGTCGCGGTAACCTGGCGCGGGTAGCAGGCTCGAGGCGAGCAGGTCGCTCGCGGTCGCGACGAACGAAGAGGAGGAAAGGCGGGGGGTTGAGACACTCAGCCGGTCGGCGTCGCTCGCAAAGAGCGCGCCGGTGCCAGCCGACGACGCGCCCCTAGGCGTTTGCACCGCTTGGTACGAAAAAGAAGAGGCGGCGGCGCCGCGGTCCGACCGCGCGCTCGCCGAGGCGGCTGCTGGTCCAGCTTCTAGATCCCATGGCTGCTCGAGTCGCTCCGCGGGGTGGTTTGCATCCAAGTCACTGCTTGAAGCCGTATGAGGAGTGGTTTTTTTCATTCAAGGTCCACGGGGGGCGGCTGCTTGTCGGGCGAGGGCGCTTTCTCCACACGAAATCCACACGAGACGCGCGCGTTCAGGTAACGACGGCGACGGCGGCGGACGAAGGCTGGGGGGGAAGAAAGGAGAGACGCGCTTGAGAGATCGGACGCAAATTCCTTAGTGAAAAGAGAAAGAGGGTTATTGACGGCGAGCTTTTCTGCGAAAAAGAACTGTTTTGGGAACCCAGCGGGCTTGTATTGAAGGAGAAGGGAACTCTTGACACGGAATACAAGGCGGACTACTAATGAATGCGTCATTTAATCATCACGTGCGCAAAGATAGGCGAAAATAGTGACGCGCGCGCAACGAATAGACGACAATCGTGACGCGCACTTACCAAAACGTCGTGACCAATCAATTCGACTAACCGAGCACTTTTGGCTCTTGCAAGATCGCGGAATTGACAGCTGGAGAAGCCGCCCGAAGCGCTCTCGACGTGCCCACCAGCAACAGCAACACACAACACAAAGCATGCGTTGATTTGCGAGAGGGAAAAGACATGAAAAGAGCGAGCGCGCGTTGCCTCTCTGCCCGTTCTTGCAGGGAAGGACAAAGATGTCCGAACGAAAAGTAAGTTGAGTGTGCGAAATGGTGTTATGACTTGCGTGCGCTTTGAGATCAGGCCGGTGACACGGCATTGCTGTCGAGACTTTGCTAATGGATCAGCTCGCTAGACTCGATTCGCCCCGCCTGTGGAGGCCTAAAAAAACAGCCGCTGTTGCATCGTCTCCAGCCAATCACACAACGTCGCACTTAAACGGAGCGACTCGACGACGTCATCAAATCACGAGATTCGATTTGAGGGCGCGGGAATCTCATTTTCACCATAAAATAAAAAGAACCCATGAAATGCTTGGCGTCTTTGACACCACTACCTGTAAACACGGGGTGGCGTTCGGCCGTCAAACCTCGCCAACGACAAACACACCTGCCAAGCTCTCATGTGAAAAGCACCAGCACGACATCCGCCCAAGCACGACTTCAAAACGGTTGCTCTTTTGCAAAAGTCCGAGCTTCAATGAAAAAACATTCGTCTACACTCATCAAGTCGCAAACATGTCGCAAATGTCGCCATATCGAACAATTTCCAAAGTAGGGCATTCAACAAAATCATTTCCAAATCACGGAACCTGATCCAAAACACAGACATGGTTTGGATGGATGCCCCGCTCGCACTCCCGGCCCTCGGGCCTTTGAGCTTGAAAGAATAGATTGAATAACTAGACGGTGTTGTGCACCCCATTCAGTAAGCTCCCCCCCCCCGCAGATCATGACGGGTGCTGCTCGCTGCGCTTCGCTTGGCAGCTCACCCTGTGGACCTTTTCGCATCCGCAAACCGTCTCGCTAAACACACACAAAGCAGATTTTGAGGAAACTAATTTTTGGTGTGGAAATATATCCTTCACACCAACCGTGTGAAGGATATATTTCCACGCCAAAAATTTATGCCAAACCGATTCTCGCTAAATTTATCACGCTATATTTGGCGCGATGAAAAGACGGCTATATTAAAAAATTCACAATTTGACCTGCTCATTTCAACGAATATTAAACGACTAGAGGCACACCAGACGACTTTCAGAGCACAAAGATCGCCATCGGAGAGAAGGGAAAGAACTTCAGTGAGGACGAAGAGATTCAGCTGTGCCGCTCGTATCTCGTTGTGGGCAAGGACTCAGCGATCGGAGGTAACCAGAAAAACAACACGTTTTGAGAAAGCATAACTGCTCACTTCCAAAAAGCAAGATCCGAGAGCGCGGAGATGTGGCAGTACCGGTCACTTGAGAGCAAATGGCGCGTGATCTCACGCGATGTCAGCAAGTTCTGCGGTGCGTATGCGAACGTTCGCGCTCTAGCAGTGTCGGGGGCGAATATAGACGACGACCTCGACCGCGCTTGTGACATGTACAAGCAAGTGGAGCGCGACAACGAGCCTTTCAAGTGCGTGCACTGCTGGCGAATACTGCGCTCCGAATCAAAGTAGCAGGGCTTTGGTCCGAACGCTGCGTGTCAGCAACAAGGGCAAACCAAGCCGGCGCCATCGTGCGCGGCAGCGGCGACTGGAGAGGGTGACGTAGTCCGACCGACGAGCATGAATGCAGCGAAAGCAATGGCCCAAGCCGCAGCAGACGAAGCCCTGGTGCAAAAGCGTATTGCGAACGCTACAGCGGCTCTCACACGAGCGAGTATGAAACGAGTCTGCGGCCTCGAAGACGCAAACCAACTTGCTCTCTTAGCGGCCCGGCTTGTCAGTCTCGACGACGACGCTCAAGTGTTCTTTTGAATGAAGCGTGCGGCAGTGCTGGACGAGATACGCGCTGAACGAGAGTTAAGAAAAGCTGCCGTTGAGTGCGACGGAAAACGAGCACTGTGACAGAGACAGCGACGATGCGTGCGCTAGTTAAGAGGCAGAGTAGCAAGAGAAACAAGTTCATGGCGAGATCGAAAGTACTCACAGCGTATCCCTGCCTTCGTGACTGTCTCTTGTGTTTCAAAGGTGTTCCACCAAGTCTTATTGGAGCTCGGCATGCGCGCTGGGGCCTCGAACCGAAGCGAACTCACGCGCGAAAGCTCCGTACGACAACGATCTCGGTGCTGCTGGTGTGGTCACCGCTAGTTCCATCCAGTGCCCGCTCATTGTCGTCTCCATCGCTCTCAATCATGTTATGGATGACAATGGCCGCTCTCCATATCTCGCGCATGGTTGCCTCGTTCCAGAAGCGGGATCACCGCGCGAGGAGCGCATAACGGGCCTTCATCACGTTAAAGCAGCGCTCGACATATTTTCGAGCTTCTTCCTGGCGTTTGGCGAAGTAGCGCTCCTTGATGTCGGTGGGTACAGCGATGCCCTTGACGAAGACAGACCCCGACGGATAGATTCCGTCGGCGAGTTGGTAGCAGCTCTGGCGCTACTTCTCGTTCAGCTCGTACTCGTGGTGCGGTGCATGTCCTCGGAGCCAGTCAACCGCGAGTGGGGAGCGGTTGATCGCGTTGATATCGTTGTTAGAGCCCGCGACACCAACATAGGCGTGCCAGATCTAGAGATGTGGGTATAGATCGCTTTAAGAATCATCGAGCTGTTGCTGTCTCTGTCGCGGTACTAATATTTAAGCCCAACCGCGCAGTTCTTCCATCGCCAGCGTGTGCAGTCGATGGACCCAAACATACCAGGGGATCCACGTTGTGAGTTGAGAGCTGTGTGTCATGCGATATTGTCGGGCATTGGTGAGCGCAGGAACTCGTAACTGAATGCGACAACGACACCTGACGCGAAGCGTTTGACGCTCACCATAGCAGTTGACTCCGCAATGCGAACGTACTCGTCGGCGCAGTCGGGTGAGACTCCATATCAAATCGCACGAAATGCAGCGGTCACTTTCTGGATCGCGGAGAGGTCCAGCCTGCTGGTGGCGTCAGCACGTTGCTCGAAGTAGCTGTCCGTTTCGACCACCACGTGTATCAGCTTGTCAAACATCGCCCTGCTCATCTGAAAGCGCATGCGGAAGACACTCGCTGAGGACACCGAATCTTAGGCGAAGTAGTCACGCACGATGCGCTCGTGGCCTGCCTGATAGTCGCGGTCAATGTTTGGTCTTTTCCCAGGCCATGAACCGCCGTGTCGCTTTTGCGGTTGTGCTTGAGTCACTAGTGCGCAGATACGAAGTGTCATCAGCCCGACGTCTTCGTCGTCGCCGCACGTTGCATGCATGTCGAGCATCCGTTCGATGTACGGTGCCTTCATGGTTTCGTTGCGGGTTGCCTTTGGTGAGATGGGTGCGAAATCGCCACTGCAGAAGTGTAAATACTTTTCCCGTGACTGTATTTCACTGAAATGTGTGTTTGGGCGTGGCTATTTTAGCGAGACTGGTGCGGATGGACAAACTGCCATTTTTGCCTTCAGTAAAGTCCTGTGATTGAGACGATTATGTACGTGTCCAGTATATTCGGGCTATTTATAACACGAGATTCGGTAAACACTGCCCATCGTTTACATTTGAGCTTTGTATGTTTTACCTTAACACTCTCATTGACGCGCAGGTCGGAATACGGGACGCGCGGCGAGAGGAAGCCAAACATCCCAGAACGAGGACCCTTTCAAGTCGTCGAGTTCGCTAACACTCAAGTGTTCACTTGTTCATTCAGTACAAGTAAGTACATGTTTGTGTGCAACCACTCCGCTCAAGCGAATCACGTCGTGCCTCGAAGAATGGTCACGGGTTTTGCAGTTGAGCCACTTTGGCTGCAACTTCCCAGCTGTCCAAGTATTCGAGTGTCGGCTGGACGGGTCGGTCGCGACCACCACCACCTCGACTTTGTCGACGAGAGAGCGAGACCGACCGCCAACGGGATTCCTCACAACCGCGTGATTTTGCATCCACCACAACTGTGACCTTGTTGAAGTTTCAACGAGAAGGCCGACCACGATCGACGTGCCACGCGTCGCGTGCTCCCCACCACCCACGCCTTTTTGCACCGGCAGCTCCGTGACTGTATTCTGCCGGCCTCCCCGAACGTGTGTTCCCCGTTTTGATATCCACAAACCGGGTTGAACGACGACAACCACGACGAAATGCTTCATTCGCGCACTTAGCTTAGGTTGTGTTCCTGTCATCCACCCCGAACTCTGCGAGCACACAGGTCATCAATGAACGCGTTCCCTGTCTCGCCTATGGAGGCGTGAGACCATCAATCAGGTTGAGCACCTGCGGGCAGGCTTGCCAAGCACACACGCACAAGGCTTCCCAGCGCAGCGCTTCCGTACTCAGTAGTTAGTGTGTGTATTGCAACGCTGGTCGTTGTGCTTCGTTCGCGTTCGAGGGTCACGGTGGTGTGTACAAGTGCGTCCATGCGGAACTACGACAAGCCCTTTCGAGGAAATGGCACCTATGGCGTCTGTCGTGCTGTGTGATGCATAGGTTGACCGCGCATGTTGCCCAATAGCTTTCTGCATCCGTTGTAGTTTTCGACCTCGAGAGTCTTGCTACCCATATCCTAACGGTTTGGTCAGCGAAAATGGCTCGGGCACGTTTGGTCAGCAAGTGAAAATTCACAATGAGGGACAAATTGGGACGGTTCAAACCAGTCACAAATTCGAACCGCGGTTCATTCGAGTTTTTTCGGACCGGGCTCTCTCCTTTTCCTTTTGTATTGCCTTCACAGGCATCGACGAGAGCCTCTGAAAAGCTCTGTGGGCTGAGAAAACAGCCAAAAACGGAAACAAGGCAAAACCGAGCCAAAACAGCACGGTGAGGCATGTGAGCGCATGGGCGCGAATTGAGAAGTGAGCATGTTTATGGGGGGAGGGGGGCTTACAAAAATAGTGCAAAAGTGTGGGTATTATTTTTTTTGGTCGGATCCACAAACCACGAAATTTTCTCCGCCATTATATGCCCCGATCAGTCCCATCGAGTGGCCGAGATCTCCTGAATGTGGATTCAGTCGATTTGAATCCACGACTTTGGATCCGCGAAATTCATACCAGAAATGCCCTGAAACGGATGAAGTCCATAAAAAGAGAAGATTCGCTCAGATGCTCATCCTTTTATTAAGATTTTGAATGTCGCGATCGATCACGTTCCGAACAGTCTCGCGTCTTTCCTTTTTGCAATAGTATCACGATTATCGGATACTCCTCTAATTTCATGAATTGATTAGTTCCGCTCGGTAGCTTATAAGGCGACTCATATTCGTGATAAATACGAGTCCGCTCTTTATAATATCGCATCTTGAATCCGAACATTTCGTCGTCAGACATATCTGGCGTCGCCTTTCTTTCCGCTTTCTCGCGCTCAATGGCGCGCTTGTGTGCGATTTCGCCTACTTTTCGATCATGAATTGCCCGAACTGATGTTTTTCTCTTTGTGTGCTCTTTTACAATCGCCCTATTAAAGACTCCAGCAAGACCAAATGGACTTTTTTATTGACACCTCTCAATTTGCGAAGCCATAGCGTCTCATACATAAATAGATGCTTGCGACTAACAACTTCATAAGATGCGATCAGAATCATCTTCAAGGACTCCCATCACGCTGCTTTGACGTCGGATATATCGCAACTCCGCAACCATTGTTCAAGGCGCGCTTATGCTGAGACAAGCGCGTTCTCAGTGCGCTAAAAGTAGATCCAACATAGATATCGTTGCTCTTAAAGCAAACTATTTTGTAAATGTGACAGATGCATGTGTCCTCCACCATATATTATTATAATCACCGCTTAAGAATGATGCACCTTGTATCATTCCGATGATGTCAGAATGCTTTCGCAAAATGTCCAATGGTAGAACTCTATGGATAGATAGCATCGTTACTCTGACATTTATTGGAGTTTGTATACCACCGACCAGCCAATCACAAGAGCGCAATGATTTTAGCCAATTAAATTAAACATTGTATCTAATTTTGGCCAATCGTGTTCTTCCTCGCTGTCAGCCACTCGATTCCGACACTTGCCGACATAGTTTTTCGGAATGGAAGCTAAAATATGAGCATGCAGATAGTAAAACCAAGTTGTTTCGTGCTCATACTCATACTTGACCGTGTTCTGACATCCATGAGCCTCGCTGGCTTACAGCCAATCAACACCAAAAAGGCCAAGGCTGGTGCCGTGATTGTCTTCATGCGCTTCCTGCGCGAGGAGGACGTCGCGCTCGACGCCGTCGACTTCCCTGTGCGCAGCGATGTGACAGGCGCGACGCTCGTTGCTCTAATGGATCGCTTTGGCGTTCATCTTGCCTTCAGTATGGGCAAAGGCCCTCGCCCGACACACATTCATGCAGTACTTTCGGCAGGCCAAGGGGTGGCTGCTGGAGCGCTACCCTACGTGCGGCGCGCTGGTGGAAAAGGCGCTGCTCAAGAAGGGCAGGGTGCTCGAGGGCTACTGTGTGGCTCGGCCGTCAGGGCGCATGGTGAAGCAAGCGATGGCGTGCACGAAGGAGGACCTCGCGCGTTTGACAGGTTTTCTGTATTCGACCGCGAGCACCGCCACTGACTACCAAGACGCTGCTCTTCTCGTCCTCCTGTGGTACCTCCTCGGTCGCGCTTCGGATCTCACAATGGCCCAAAAGCAGTACCTCTCGGTCTGCTCGAACGACGCGTTCTTAATCCGTTTTGTGTGCATCAAGACGTCGGAAGAGCAGGGGCTGTCGCTGTTCCCCGACGTCTCCCCGCACACGTGCCCGATCACCGCGCTTGCAGCGGCTCTCGCAATGCAGACGACGCCAAGCGCCTCCCTCCTCCCCCACCTCCTCGTGCCGACAGCAGCTGACGTCGACGCGCTCGGCCCGCTCGTACCGCTCGCCTCGGTCCTCGCGCAACCGGTGGACAGCGCGCTGCTTGAGCACGCAGCGGACGACGACGCGAGCCATCAGAAACCGGCGACGACAGCGTCGCCGGGCATTCACGCGTACGTGAACCGCGTCCTTGCGCGGATCGCGAAGCCAGCGGGAGTCCAGGCGACGCTGTCGTCGCACTCGTTCCGCCGCGGCGGCGCTCAGCACGCCAACGGCCGCTCGACCCTCGCCCTCCAGTGGATTGTCGACCGCGGTGGGTGGAACATGGGCACGACGCACAAGGCGTTCATGTACATCTTCAACACCACCGCGGAAGACCGCAAGGTGGCGAAGGTCTTGAGCGACCACGAGCCCGACGCTCGAGTAACTCTTGGGGACGTGACGGCCGCGGATGTGACGACGCGGGCTAAGATGGAGCGCGTGCGCGACGAGCTCTTCGCGAGCTGCACGAACCTCGGCGACCCTCGCCTCCGCGTCTCGAATGCCGTTGCCGACGTCCTCTTTGCGCACTTGGCAGCGGCGTACCCGCAGCTCAAGGCTCTTCGTGCCGGGTCGCCACTTGTCGCGCGGGTTGAGCGCGTGTTGGAGCGCTGCGGCGTCGACGAGGAGGAGCTGCTGGCTTGGAGTAGGGCGCTCCACGCAGCACGTGACGCCGCCGACGGCATCATCAACCAAGCTCCGCATCCCAAGCACCTCGAGATGCTGCAGCGCCAAGCGGCGACGATTGACGAGCTGATCGCGCTGAATATGAAGCTGACGAAGCGCGTTCGCCAAGTCGAGGCTGCTCTGGCATCAAGAGGGGATGATGGAGAAGAGCAAGCAAACGTAAGCGTGTCCAAACCGACCGCGCAAGAAGACAAACCGCAGGCGAAGCGGCGCAAGAGCGCCTCTACAAACCTCGTCGACGCTTGGTTCGAGCTGTACACGCTTGATCCATCTTCGCTCGCCGCAATGGATCGCCAGCGCCGCTCGAGCTTGCACAGCATCGTCGCGTTCATGCGTGTGTTCGCGGGCGCGTACACGCTTGACCCTCTCGCGGTCGACTTCCGCGACGTGGTGCTCAGCGTTGGAGAGACCGCAAGCGCCAACATCCGGGCGCTGTTCGAGTCGAGTGGCGTCAAAGGCGCATCGCACGGCACCGCGCTCAAAGCGCTGCGAGCGCTCTATCGGACCGGCGCGCTCGACGTGAGCATTCGCGCCTTCAGGCGTCTGTGTGACAGCGGGCTCGTAGTCGACCCGCGGTGTCCCGCTGGCAGCTCATCGCTTCTGCCGTTTGCCGAACTGCCCAAGCAAAGCGGTGCAATACAAGAGTAGACACACGCGTCGTAACCCAAGACCAAGCACACAGCACCTCTGTTGCACTCTCCATTCACCGCAAGCCGATCGCGCTCGTTGTGTCGTCTCCGCTGGTCATTACTTCGTCAATGGTTAACCACGCTTTCAGTCGAAAAGAACGGGGGCATGCAGCACACACGAAAAACGCCATGCACAGACATGAACCGATTCGCTGCTTGCGGTAGCACAGCGTACACACTGGTGCTTTTTTGACACGCTCATGGCAGTCGCTTTTGATACATACAGCATACAAGATGTCACACGCGAACACTCTCAAATACACGCACAAGGCCACTCGCACATAATACACGCATACACGTCAAACGTCGAACACATTCAGTCACTCTCGGTCGGCTCCACGCGCCGGTCGGCCCCACGCGCTGCCGATCGTCTCTGACGCAGTCTTCGCGCGCCCCCTCGCCAAACGCAGGCCCTGTGCACGCACAAGCACGAACGATCGAGAGCAAAAAAGCGAGCGGTTCGCCTCGCACCGTCCACAAAGCGCCACCCGTCTTCTCACGT
>SMMQ01001803.1:0-17482 GCA_008271595.1 [Pythium] brassicae (nom. inval.) | reverse complement strand
TTTGAGACTGTTTTAAATCTATTTGTAACGGTTTCAAACGGTTTCAAACTTGTCTCGTTTTGTCGTTCGTTTTATCTCAAACTTTATCGCCCCGGCGGGGGCCAAACTACAGGAGTGCCAACAAACGAGTACCATATAAATTTATTATGAGAGTTGTTTAAATGTATATGATACAGTGAAAATATACATTTTATAGATGTAATGAAACATGTTCTATTTGCATTTATTTAAAAACTTCTTTTTTAAAAGATGCAACATTTGAACCATTGGACATCCACCTGAATCTACTCTGACATCGAGGCGTGGTGCCGATGGTGCTGATGATCGTTGTCCAGGTGACCGTCGCTGCCACTTGGCGACGCTTCACTCTCGAAGAAGAACAGATCACTTACGTCCACGTCGCTGGTGCCACGACTCCGGCGCAAGCGACGCACAATTGCGATGGCCACGACCGCCACGACAGCCGCCGCGAGAGCGATCATGATGACCGCGACACTGCTGTCACCAGGCGGGGTCTGGTGCTCCGCGTTCCCGTTGGTCGCGCCGCCGATTCTAGGAGGCGGAGTCGCGGCAACTGGCCGATTCCGGATGTTGCTCTGCACGCCGTCCACGCACGCCGAGTACTCGCTCTTGGTGGACCACCACTTCATGGCGCAGAGCGTGGTGGCGCGGCAGAGGTCTGAGGCGCACGGCTCAAAGCGCCGCGACTGCGCCCGGGTGTTCCAGTAGTACGCGTCAAGAAGCTCTGGGTCGGTTTTGACGCGTTCGTAGAACGCGCTCAGGTCGCCGGTCGAGAGGGACTGGAGACCGTACGCTCTGGACGACGCAGCACCACACGGACGCACACACATCTCGCACTCGTTAGTCCCGACACGGAGTAGGCGACCTCGCAGCGCTCTACCCAACCCACGGCGCGGCACGTACTCGCTGCCCTTGAAGAGTGGCTGCCAGTCGAGCGCTTGCTCCGCTTTCTCCGAGATGTTCGTGCCGTAGACTGTGAAGTCCACCACTTCGAACGTGGTGGCGTCGTAGTCCCAGACGATGAACGACGGGTTGTTGATAAAGTAGGGCGAGATGGAGCCCGAGAGGAAGAGCGGCACGAGCTGGTAGGTCTCGTCGGCGGTCGAGAAGGCTGTCGGCACCGCGCCCGAAGCGGTGGACTTGAGCAGCGGTACGCGCACCTCGACGCTCTGCACGTGGCCGAAGAACTGCGCCTTGACCACGTCCGCGTACTTGCCGACGATGCGCTTGTACGTCTCGATGTAGCTCGCGAACCACTGCGGCTCCTCTCGGAACGAGTCCACGACCGGCGGGATGTGGCCGGCGATGTAGGCGACTTTGCCGCTGGCCTTGAGGCTCGCGAGCGTCGACTCGAGCCACGCGAACTGTCCGAACGGGTCCTCCACATTCTGCGTGTTGGGCGTGTGCTTTGGCTGGGAAAGGAACCGAACGCGCTCAGCAGGCCACACAGCGGATACGCCAGCAAGACGATCGGCCGTTCAGAGCAAGCGGGGGAGGCGTGCGAACACGTACCGCGTACGGGACCGTGTTGAGTGTGAGCACGACAGCCTTGTCGCCGAGTGCGTACGACAGGAATCCGCGGCGCTTGAACGCCGTGAGATCCGACGACGAGAGCGAGTCATTCCACGCACCGGAGACCTTAGCGATCGTCGGGTTCGCGACCGCCTCGGCGTTCGTCAGCTCCATGAAGTAGTTTGGGTCTGCAGCAGCCAGCCACGACGACGACAAGGAACAACCGAGTGTCAGCACGCTCGGTCCTTCTTCTCACGAAACCCTGAAACCCCTCTAGGCCGCGTACTGGCGTCATTGTTCCCGAGAATCGCCGTCGCATCGAGCGTCCTCGTGCTCGTGGGCGGGAAGTACTTGTGCATCATCTGCACGTTGAGCTCGACCGCCTTGGCCACGTACGCGTCGTCGTGCTCGCCGTGCGCCACGTGGTCGCCCGTGTACAAGAAGAGCTCGGGCTGCGGCAGCACCTGCTTGGCGAACGCGAGCGCGGACTCCAGCAGGCGCAGCGGCGCGTCCTGGCCGTAGCGGATCGGCAGCGCGGCCGACTCGGCCAGGTCGAGCGACTTCGAGATGTTGAGATGGACGTCGGAGAAGTGGAGAATGTGCTTGAGCGTCCGCATTGCGGGCTGCACGAGTGAGCGACGGAGAGAGCGAGGCACTGTGGCGGTAAGAACTGGGAGATTCGCGAATGGCGGCGAGAGTGGGGAGTGAGCGGTCCGAAGGACAAGCCGCGGAGGAACGAACGTGTTACAGACCGAGAAGAGAGAGACGGTGAGAGTGGATACTTCCCGTCGATGGCTGCATGCGGTATGTGTGCCGTGAAGTGGCGTTGTGCGAACGAATTCGGTTGTCATCACCTACCGATGTGTGTGCGTGACAGCGATCCCTCGGTGTGCCCCAGCTCACTTGACTTGCTCTCGTTGCCGTTTGCACCTTGAAAACACCGGTATACAGAGGCTGTAGGGCAAGACGTGATGCTGGGGACATCGCAGGTCGGCAGATACATAGCGACCTTCATACTAGTAGTACTGCTGCTGGTTGCTTCTGGTTGTGTGTCCGTCCGACGAACCTCATCAACAAGCAAACGAAGACGCGCATACACCCTTCCGAGCATTTCTACATTTTCAATGACCACGAGAATTCAAATATCGTTGTCCTGGCCGGCGGCGTTGAAGGTGGCGGCCATCCGTGCAGTTGCATTTCGCTCTGGTCCTTGCACGCGACTCGACATCAGACGCGCGATCGCTAGTTCAGCTTGCAGTCCGCGTCAAAGTCGTACGTGGTGAGGTAGTAGCTCCAGAGCTCCTCGATCTTCGACAGCTCGCAGAAGACCGCGCCGTCGCAGCCCGGCACCGGAGCCACCCGCTCGTTCACAAGCACCTGCACAAAGTGCTTGGAGCTGTCGCTCTTGCTCTCGTACAGCCGGAAGTCGATATTTGCTGCGAGCGGAGCCAGCACGGACGTGCGGAAGCCGCGAAACGCGATCTCGTCCGCCGTGAAGGACGCCAACAGCGGCGTGCGGTTGCCGTATCCGAGCAGCGCCATGAGCGGCAGCGTCGTCTCCGCATGTGCGAAGCGAAAGTTCCCGACCACCTGCGTCTTGCCGTCGATGAGATCCTTCATGAACCCGAAGACGTCCTTGAGCAGCACAGCCGAGATCTCGTAGCTGATCTTGTACCCCGGGCCATTCTCGTAGAAGTTGTCGAGGTCTTCGGCGAAGTCGAGCGAGTCCAGCAACTTCTTGTCCATGAGCGTGCACCAATTCGAGTACGTGTTGTACAGCGCGATGTCGAAGCTGTCGGTTGGTTGCCGAGCACGCATCGATCGGGTCAGCAAGGATGAAAGTGTCTGACTCGGTGGTGATTGCACGTGGTGTAAGCAACAGGTCCTTGCTTGCTGCAAGACACGTACGCGCAGGCAGAGAACGCGGACTCGACATCGACTTCCGTGATCATCGCTTCGCTCGGGAGGCGGAGCTTGGACTTGAGCAGCGCGATGTTGTACGCCATTGCGCGCGACTTCTTGTACGCGGCAGACTCGGGGAGCGCCGTCGCGTTGTCCGCAACCTCGGCGTTGTAGCGAGGACACTCGTCATAGTAGCGCAGGAAGCGGTCCTGCGGGATGCGCAGTTGCAGCACATGAGAAAGAGTGTGTGTAAGAGATGAGCGTCGTGTACCACACAACGCAAGCCGCGTCGACGCACCCCCTTCTTGCTGTACTCGATGTACTGGACGTCCTGGGGGTTCGCGAAGAACGACTTGGCGAACCTGGATGCAGAACCGAGCAAGCCGTCGAGTGTCAGTGAGAGTGGAGTACTGCGTGTGTTGGACGCAAATCGCCATGCTCGACGCACGCTTTCGCCGACTCTCGCGTGCGCGACTTGTACGTGTGCTGGAGAATGAACTTGTCCTTGGCGAACGCGGTCGGCAGCGCCGGCTCCACAGAGCCAGCGACCGTGTTTCGTGTGCGCGCACCAAAGTTGAACAGCTCCGCGGCGCCCGTCGGCGCGAGCGTGCCCTCGACCGAGACGTTATAGGGCAACGTGTAGTTGCGCAACCACGTCGGGATGACGCTCGAGTAGTTCTTCTGCATCCGCTCGAGCAGCTCGATGATCTTGAGTGTGTTGCTCTCGGTGGGGAATCTGTCATTTCGGGGTTGGGAACATCAGTACCAGGAGTACTGAGGTGGCTGGCGCGAGAAGCGCCGGTGCTTCCGAGTAAGACGAAAGAGCAGCAAGCAGAACGCACCGGCTACCGTGGCGGTTGATCTGCTGCACCTGCAGAAGCTTGAGCCCCTTGAGCTCCTCTTGCGCTAGCAACTTGGTGCTGAGCACCAACGGGTCATAGTCGTCCACTGTGCGCTGGTCCCAGTACGCAGTTTTCGTCGCGAACGAGCGCGGATTCAGGGGGCGGCCTTGTTGTTGCTGTTCGTTCTGGCTTTCGTCTTGCGCGGCGCAGAGTGCGAGGCCAGTCGCCGCAACGAACATGACACTGAACGCGCGCATTGTCTCCCGATTCCCAGAGGTCAGGCTCCACCTGGCAAAACGAAAAATGACACGCACTGCGACCCATGTGCGTCATGCATGTCAACCATGACACGTTCATGGACACCTAAGGAAAATAGAGATTACATTGTAACCTGGTTACAAAGTAACCTCTATTTTACTGTATCAAAACGCTCAAGATTCATTTTTTTGCAGAAAAGAGGCAATTCTTGTCAACCTTTCGACCTCTCCTATCTGATCGACAGATATATACACACGATTAAGCTTNNATTTAACTATATTAAATACACGAACTGTCACAAATTGTCTGTTCGACACGAATTTGGCTCGGAATGGATATACACGCGAATATACTTGATTTCACTATATTATATACACGCTCAGACGAGCCAAATTGAAATCGGACCGTCTCAGACGAGATTCGATCAGAAACCGGCCTGTCTGTCCGTTATCAGATCACATCAGATTCGTCTCAAGATTCATTGTTATCTAAAATGAATCTTGGGACTTTCAAGATTGAAGGGGTTAACCTCTCCAATACTGGTCTTGTATTATTCAAAATGAGCTAAAATTAGATCTTTTCAATTATTATAAATGTACATAGTCTTCCAGAGGTTACCACAACTATAAAGATACCACCGGAAACTTTACTAGTTAATGAATCTTGAGACTTTCAAGATTGAAGGGGTTAACCTCTCCAATACTAGTCTTGTATTATTCAAAATGAGCTAAAATTAGATCTTTTCAATTATTATAAATGTACATAGTCTTCCAGAGGTTACCACAATTTCACCTTTTACAGTCCGTCCCAGAAAAGCAGCAATCCGTTCCAGATTTGCAACAATCCGTCGCAGAAACTGTCATATTTGATCTCTCACACTTCTGATTTCTATGGCGAGCAAATAGCCTTATTATCTTACTTGCCAACAGGCATATCCGCAAGACAAAGAGCGTCTCAGACAAACGCGAGCGTGTGCGACTTGCACCTCGCGCACAACTGCTCTGTCACAACCTCCTCCATTAGCACATCTGCAGCGTCGATGAGAAAGCGCAGGCGGTGCTCCTTGATTGTCGTGGGCGGCGGGACACAAAGAATCGCTTGTCTACATGCCGAGAGGAAGGCTTTGACTCGAGCCTTGAATCCCGAAAACACATTCTCGATTGCATTCAGCATAGGAGAGTAAGGCGCGAGCGTGAGAAGGCGAGCGCCCGCGAAGTCGTCTTCCGCAAACACCTCCTCAGCCTTCGAATGGGCAGGCGTGTTGCCAACAACTTGCGCGAGGTCTGGTTTGTGTTGGTTCGGTCATATTTTTTTCTAAAGAGATTTGTGTTGTGTATTGATTTCGAAAGGTGTCTGGGATCGAATGCAGCAAATCTGGAACGGATTGTTGCTTTTCTGGGACGGGCTGTAAGATGGTGTATATAGTTACCACCGGAACTTTACTAGTACAGTGGAGTCAACCTAGTTTTTGGTTCCAAATCTGCGGTAAGCAGATTTGGGACAAAATATAAATGGCTTAAAATATCTTTCTATTCTAGAATAGACGCAATCAACAGCGGTATCCTCTCAAACGTAGCTCAAAATAGATTTCAACGCTCCAAATAGACACAAAGATCACTCAACTTGCTGAAAAATATGCATTTTCAAGGTACGAAATACACTTTGATTTCGAATGGCTTCAACATCCCATACAGATCAACCATCGCTAACAGAGATCACTACTCCTGAAGTACAAACCTCATTCACAAAATTGGCAATGTCGGCTCAGGTCAAGACCTTCCAGATCAGCTCGTACCTCCGGTCCAAGGACTCCAAGTCCTATGGTGTATGCAAGACCTGAGACCTGCTCATCTCGCGTTTACTTGTCGAGAGATAAAGCCGCAGGCTGGCGTGAAGAGGGTCTTCTTGCACCGCCAGCACGTCCGTACCTTGTGCTTAGACGGCGGGCGGCCTTTCCTCTTTGGCACCACCTCTAATGGAGGCGGGTCCGTGTCACTGCCACCAACGCTCGCTCGCGTTTTGGCCATTGGATGGTAGTGGCCCCTGTTGTTGAACCAAAATGATGCGGATGATACAGGTTACTTTTTTGGTTCCAGACTACCACAAGTGGTTACCGAAATTACTGTCAAGTAGCGTCAACCTTTATTTTGGTTACCGTCGATCTCGAACACTAATTGAAACAAAATGTTTTCGGTGAACAATAAAAAATGGCTTGGGAAAATCTGCGAACTACTGAAACTCATATGTTATTTCGAGGCCATTTTTCAGAAATTTGCTGTGTGATCTCGATCACAGGGCTAGGGTACGAGAAAGTAGCCCTCGCGTGAAACAGTTCGACGGAAATAGTATGCAAAAAAGACCGAGCACTCAGAACTTGCCGCGCGCGAATGACAGTTTGCCCTTCGAAGATTTGCTGGCTGGGACGCAGGCAATATGAGCCACCGGAGCGCGCACGACAACACGGGCAAGACGCCGGAGAACGGTGGAGGCAGCCACATTGATACACCTCACTTTCAGTGCGTTTGTACTGTGACGCAGTTACTATGGACACGTGTAGCATACTGATAGCGGGGTTGCGTTGTGCGGGAGTGACGTATGGGCGAGACTTCGCCAAGAGGGATGGACAGCCAAGGCAGCGCCAGCACGTGGTGCCGTTGCCACCGACAAGGTGGCGTTACGATGCGACCTAACACGGGCGCCGATCTCGTGGAGGGATGTCGACAGTTTTGTTGGCGAGGCCGCGCTGCTCGCGTATGACTCGTCATTGCATGAAAGAACAACATCTGGGCCAGAAAAGCAAGGCGTCGCCCGGTGGGAGCCGCCAGGCAGTTGCGACACGTTGCTGACCCCACGGCCGTCTTTGCGGTCGTAGATGAAGGGTTGCTCCAAGGCGCCGCAAGCGGGGGTCGAGCGTTTGACTTCCGTGACGCCAAAAAGCAGCAAAGAGGCGTCACAGACTTCTCCTAACCTTGGCGAGTACAGCGACACGACGATGCCACATGCGGTGCACGTGTCACGACCACACGTTGACACCATGACCGAGAACGCGCAGGACAAGGCGTCTATCACTGGGGACTGGCGCGGCAAGGGGTCCACTCACAAGCGACGCACACGCACCTCCAAGGTGTGTTTGTTGCTTCGGCGCAACCCAGGATAGAACGCGGTGCAGACGGCTTGGTTCAGCGAGTCGTACTCGCAAGGCGCTGCAAAGATATAGCTACACATATCCTCTGTGGACCCGTCCACGGGCACGCGTTCGTGGTACGACACCTGGCACGATGTATTCGAGTGCGGCAAAACCCTTCCAGAGACAATCCTGAACCATATTGTGATGCGTAGCGTAGCGAGCAAGAGCGACATAGGGAGAGGTAGACAGAAGGCGCCACAGTCAGCAACACAGAGTGACGCGTTGCAAAGCGAGCAAACCACCGCCCACATACACACGAGGACCAGCGTGTCTAGGTCTCGAGGCCGATCTGTGTCTCCGAATGCGATTACCAGCGAGGCAGAAGCTCGCGACCCCTTCATGGTGTTTGGGGAGGCAGCTGCTGTACCAAGTGGGAGTAGTGTGGCGCGTACAGTGCAAGGTAGTAGCGCCGACAATAAGAGCTATGCCGAGAAGGACGGGAGACCAAGCAACGCCGCGACTGTGCATGGCACAGACGGCCGTGCAGTAGGGCCCCAGATTGTGGTCGATGTGCAGTGTACAGCGTGGCGTCAGTGTGACGCGAGGCAGTGGTGAGCGGCGATATGGGCGACCACAGCGATGTCGCGTCGAGCACCACGGCAAGCGCGAAGAGCGAAGCTCCGGGGAGAAGTGCAATGTCCGCAAGACGCGAGGTGTCTGTGCGAGGCGGGGTGAGTGCATCACGCGAGATGCCAGCGCAAGGCGTGGCGACGTCGCGCTGCGTGCCCACGGCGCGTGGCGCTGTAAATGTGCACGGCGATGCTGATGAACGCGGCGCGTCGGGTGCGCGTGGCGAGACTGCAGCACGATTCGCGTCTAGTCTGCATGACAAGGCTGCAGTGCTGGGCACGGCTGCCGCGAAGCGCGCGAGGTTTGCCACCGGCAACAGTCGAGGCAAGCATCGCCGATCGAGTGGTGCTGCTGATCGCTCGGAGTGAGCACGGCTCGATCGCGGGTCGAGACACGCGGAGTGAGTGGTGTGATATAGCGACCTGGTGTTCCTGGCGACCGCATGCCAGGGTGCAGCGCCACGCGATAATATCGGCCGTCAAGAGAACGCCAACATGTCAGCAAGGGGCGCCCGTGAACGACCGCCGTGTACACCTCGACGCGAACCCCTCCGTCCGTTTGCCTCCCGGGACACCGTTACCACGACTACCCGTAAGCCCGGTCTCTAGCTCAACAGCTCGAGAGCATCTCGTCGCTGGCAAAGAACGCCTGCTGACTTGTTCAAGACCTCTCCCTCGAACGCGCTGCCGAAGCTCAAGATCGAGCGATCCGGACAGGTCAGACCCAGGTATGCCCCTGTTGAAGTCCGACATCGAAGGTCGGAAGACGGCTCAAGATGTTCGACAAGGTGACCTGAATCCAGGATGGACTGTCGGAACTTCTCAGACTTTGTCCAAGCTCGATGAAAGAAGCCCCAGTCGTCAGGTCGGACTTGAGGATATCGTAAGTGACCCCAGTCGTCCGGTCGAAGTTGCAGCTAGAGATTACGGCCAGGAAGTATTTGCGCGTTTTATGAGAACACGAACTTAAGAGATTGGCCACGGTACCCTTTTTAGGGACCTGGTCAGCAGGGCGATATTAAAGCCGCACTTAAATGGGTAATCACGGTAAATCCTCCCAAAAGAGGGAAGGCACTGGATGCTATGCCGGACTGGAGCATCCTATTTATACAGAAATTTTATACATTCCGATTGGTTTTTCACGTATAATGTACTCACATATGAAGTAGGGGAAGGGTTATCGCCCTTCAGGCGTAAGGGAAAAAAAATAACGCGTTGCAGCGCTTCGCCTTCGGCTCGCTCGCCTGCCCAGGTCGATGCACTCCGCTTCGCTCCGTGCATCTCGGCGCCGAGACTGGTGTATGTTGGGGTACTCTTCATGCTTCGCTCGCTATCATTGTTTTCTTACCAGACCATTCGTTGCGTTTTTGTGTGGATTCCCTTTGGACAGTGGTACTGCTCAAATGTGTGTACATCCTTCCGGACGAGATCAGTTCCAGTCCGGCACAGCATACACTCTCAAGGGGAATCCGGCTCCCAGGAATTCAGTAGCGATTTCCCCCTCAACCCCGCAAGACACCCCGACTCTTTCTCTAGGTTGGAGAAGGGGGTCCAGACCCGTACGGTACATTGGTGAGTGCACCAAGCGTGCCAGTGCCTAAGTAAGGTGTGACAGCGGAAAGTCGTGAAGAACCGGAACGACCAGGACAGAGAGATCCGACCCCGGCCCTTGATATTGAGTGCGAGAGTGCGAGTGAAGAAGGCCACTGACCTGGATGCGGGCGCGATTCCTGGGTACGCAAGGTGTGTGTCTCCCTTCATATAGATTGAGAGTGAAGAGTGCGGATGCGAAGGTAGGTGGCCTACGCAAACCCGAATGTGAAAAGAGTGAACCTTCTCTCGGATAGCTTGACCGCAGTCCCGAGTTTGTGCGGGTTAATTCTCCTGTACAGCTTGCCTGGATCTAAAAGAACTAAGCAAAGGGTACACAACTGCGAGAGACCGACTGAAAGAGTGAAAGAGAGAGTCTGCACGTGCATATCGAGTATCAGAAGAACAGGAGTGCCACTGAGACCCGGTGTGTTGGTATTCCTAGTGTGCCGTGTGTTGAACCGATCCAGGTTAGCGCGACCCCTTCGCCTCCCTGGTACCGTTGTCGATCGTAACTACATCCGCTTCGTCGCAGTGGCGATGGGAGTAGTTGGGAGAAAGCGTTTGTGTGACTTTGAGAGCAACTGTGTTTTTTTGAAATATTGAGCTTGCTGTGTCGTCTTTTGTTGATCGCAATATCTTTGTTCTTCAACACAGACAGAAACGCTTCGATTCGGGCAGACAGAGCGGAGCTCAAAACGAGGATGGGATCCTAGCAAATCCCCACACTTTTCTTGTAGATACCACATTTTGTGGTAGATTTTGGCCACAAAACTTGTTGATAGACAATACGGAAATGTGGGATTTCAAAAAATCGAAAATCTCTGACATGACATTTACGCGGCCACCATACTCAAATTCATACAATCAGCTCTTGTATTATACAATATGCAAATCTTGCCAGGCAGAAAAAAAAATCCCGAGGATTTTCTTCTGCTGGCAAGTTCTTGGAGGTGTTAATACACGAATGTGTTTTCGCACCTCCAATACCGTTTTTTTTTGCAATTCCTTTTCTTTACGATTCAATGTGTTAAACATTGAGCGTGCAGAAATACAGGGGTTTGGCAAATCGTTCAGTCCCGCTGGACAGCGCCACCCACTCACAGTCCAGACAGCAAGATAGATGTAAAGCATTCCTCGGTCGTCCGGCTGCACGCTCGCCAGAAGCACGAGCGTGGGGGCATAGGTAGTATCGGATTCAAGAGTTTCCAGCCTGCTCATCGCAACCTGAGAAATAATCGAGCGAAGGTGGAGTAACTGTCGTGGGCCCTAACTTTGAGCAAATCTCTGAGCTCGAAAGCTTAGCGTTTTGTAGCGTCTGGACAAGACGATTGTGCGGTCGCTTTTTATAATACCTCGTCGAAACAAATGCTGGGGAAAATTTCTGATATTAGCGAAATTACATGGAGTGTGCGCCATAATCGCTCAACTCGCCAGAATCGCGCCAACCACTAACCCCACAGCCCCCCCCCCTCTCCCAACAGCGACGTGTTTTCTCCCCTCTCGCAGCCGGGTCCGCATGACGAACTAGCAGATGACCGCAAATGAGCGAATCGACGCGCTAACAGAGCGAGCAGATAGTATTAAGGTAATCAGATGGCTTGCCTTGGTAAGGATTTGTACGATGTACTGTACATGTGGTCACGGCGATTCTGTGGACAGAAAAATAATGAGCGGAGATGAGCCAAGACACCATCGCGAAAAACAGGCGACACACCGTAACCCTGGACAAGGAGAACTACTAACTTGTCGACTCGATAGAGCACTTGGGTGATGCGATCGCACGATGTGGTGTAAAAAAGAGTCAACACTTCCGTAAGTTGGGAATACAGGGGCGAGCGCGTTAGCGGAACGGCTACCCCTTCAAAATCTATGTATAAAAGATATCGAGCGCATTGAAACCATTTGTTTTGGCGCGAAAAGGTCACAATTTCAGCGCGCTTTGCCTTGCGTATTGTCAAACAATCGATCAGCGAGCAACGGCGGCAACAACGATTGAGAACATCCTGCTCACGAAGCTCCAGCAACTCAGCATCTGCAACCGGCGCGTGGAGATGCCGCGCCTTTCTTACAACGATCTCGCCGAGTGGGCATCCAACGCATTTGGGCTCGCCAAGCACCCAGGAAAGACTACAATCCATCGCATCATCCAGTCGGCACCATGACTGCGCACGCAGTCCATCGAGCAACTCGAGAGCGGCGCGGCCTTCCCGCACCATATCATTCGCCTCGACACCGCAGTGGTATAGTTCTTGTTCATGCCTAGCTCTCCAACGTTGTGGTGTCGGGGAATGAAGTGATTGCCGTCGACATTGCGGTTTCGCGGGCGCTGGCGCTCCCAGCCGCAGCGCGACCACGATACGCTCGATCAGGGTGGGTTTGCCATCTTCTCGAACGGTACCGCTTCCGCTCCCGCCGCGCGCATGGTGAAAGTGCGCGCGTGGATCTCGAGTACGAGCGTGCGTAGGCGGAACGAGTTCGTGAGATCATCCGCCGCTACCACCCAGCAGATGTCTACAATATGGACGAAACAGCCCTCTTTTACAGAGTGTTGCCGCAAGCGTCTATCTGCCTAGCCCACGCACCGGCGATTAAGCAGTCCAAACACTGAGTGACAATGCTGGTCGCCGCAAACTCGGGCGGCACAGACAAGCTCCCTCTCGTGTTTATTGGTAAGTCGCGATGCCCTCACTGGCTCGCCCAGGTATCCATCACCGTCGGCTACGTCGGAACATCGCGAGGCTGGATGGCTGCTCATGTGTACCAGCAGTGGATGCGCTAGCTCGCTCTGCGCATGGCTGCTGAAGGGCGCCACATTATCGCGCTCGTGGACAATGTGCCGTCGCATGCGCTGGACGAGCTGGCGTTGACGCACGTGACAATCGCCAAACTGCCGCCGAACACAACCGCAGTACTGCAGCTCATGGACCAGAGCGTAATCACCGCGCTCAAGCTCGGATTTCTCAAGCGCAGAAGAGCGGTGGCTGTGCGTGCACATTTGAATGGCCATAGAAACGCGTGGCGACACGCACAGATGCAGGTAGACAGGTCTGGAATTAGTGCCATTCTGGAATAATGACATTCATCGTCTGATTCGAAAATCGTTTCTCTGTCAACCAATACCTGTCAAAATCACTAAAAACCAGGCGTTCCGCTAACACGCTCGCCCATGCACCCTGGCCGTCGATACGGCAGCTTTTTAGCTTATCGAAACCGTTATGTTTGTACATCTGAATCTCGCGTGCTCGTTTGTCCTCAAATCCTGCTCTGTAAGGGCCACGTGAGGGAAAAGATAGATCTCTACGATGACACCTTGTTACAGTCGATCTAAAAAAACTGTTATTTTCGATTTCTGCATACTTTCACAACCTTCATAAAATAATACTATTTTCCACATTTTTACCGCACTACTCAGAGAGTGGACTTTGGAGTGTATTTCAGTTGTAATTTTTTCATCAGTTTTTGGAAAAAGTGAGCCCTCCAGCTTGCGGTCGAAAATGCTAACATCACCGGTCCTATGTTGATTGGGCTAAACTTACAGGGCGTGGTCATTAGTGTGTTCGGTGAAACCTTACGAAAATTTCGTTTGCTAGATCGGTGTGGTATTGGAGATATCTACTCCGTCGACACCCGCCGGCATTTTCTTCTTTATCCGCGAGGTGTGCACTGCCCAGATAAACGATTTCAGGCAAGAAAGTATTTTTCGATACTCTATTCAAGACAGTGCTGGCAGCATGGCTATAATCACAAATTCAGCAAATATTTTAGATCATTATCAGAAAATGCTTTGAGGGTGTCCGCATGCTCTGGCAAATGCTTTGATCGAGATATACTCGTGTGTCAGGTCTCAATTTAACATGTTCTTTCGGTTGCATATTTTTGTTTTGATGAAAGCACAGATCGGTGACGTTCTAGGGGATAGCATGAAAATGGCCAAAGTGCGCCTTCTTACAGACATTGACGATAAAAAATAGAGATTATTTACTTCCAAAAGTATTATATGCTGCTGAGCTATATGGCACATATCACTTTTAAAATTAATATACTTTTAGTTTTATCAGTGCTCAATAGCCGATGTACTGAATCGCTTGAAACAGCTTTGGGTTTGAGGTATACCTGAAACGAATCTTATTGTAGTTTGGAACGACGGATTGCAAAGAAACAGCAAACGATTTTTGACATTTTTCTGCACATATTCCTTTACTATAATTTGACTTCCATCTCACCGCAATATACTCCTTGTGCCACTGCCTTCGCTGTTCTTGAACTCCATCGAGGAGTATTTCTCCTAGTGGAGACAGCAAGTGCGGTGGGGAGTTCCTTGCTATGAGCTCGAGCTAGTTAGTTTGTTTGAGACGCGCAGTGAGCGAGTGTCGCCTCTGCAAGGGTTGCAGTGGGGCTCGGAGCATTGCTTCAACCCTAGCTAGAGTTTACTGTATGAATTTTGAACATATCCAAAACGGTGTGGTTACGCCACATTGATAGTTATTTTGGAAAGGTTGTGGATTCTATTGGAATCAGCTGTATGGCCATTTTGAGGTTGTTCGCTGAAGGCAATTAAAATCAGTAAAAAAGGTCCACAGTGAAAACGCAAAGCCGAGAAAATCGAAAACTATTTGTAATCTATGTGTGATGGTTTGGATATCCTCTCAATTAAACGCGGTTTGAATGCCTTTCCGATGAATTTAGAGGCTGGTTAACGCACCATTTGAAAAAGCAAAATTTCTATAGAATTTCTACACGAAAATCTGAAAATCCAAAATATCGTACCTACCCAAGATAGCGTCTGAATAGTTTTGGGGTCTGGCCGCGTTTGGCTTGATTGACTCAGAGACTGGATGTTAAAATAAATTTGTGTACATTCGAGCTACGGTATATCCAGTCCGTTCCGAAACAACTGTTGAACACTACTTTTTGTTGCTCTAAAGCAATAGTTACATACTTTATCTTGCATTGAGTATGCCATATGATTTATTACAACCGCATGAAAGTGAGTGTAGAACGCACAAATTAATGATATATGCCGTCCAGATAGACCCTATAGCTCGATTATTTACCAAACAGAATGCAGAAAACAGTGCTTTAAGATGAATTAAACGAGTGTGATTGTGTGACATCTCTTCGTCCAATCCGCGTAATAGTGCTAAACGTGCAGCGAAAAACTCAAAATCTATTATTATTTGAACGGACAGGTACCTGACAAGTTCCAATCACTGTGTCGTTTATGTACAGTGGTTGCACTCGGCGAAAAAAACATATCGCACACTTACAAATTGAGTGTACCTTTGTCAATGTTAGATCTGCGCGCATTGTTTATATATGATAGAGTTTCTGTACGGGGAATCTGATGGCGCTGTCAGTTCGGAAAATTCTCAAAAGTGGCGCGTCTACTTGAGTTTTGTTCATTTTGCACAGTGGCACATTACCACCCGCTTTTCGCCATACAAAATGCAAGTCAAAAATCTATGTCCAAGTGATGGTCATTTGCTGTTGTACTGTAAGTGGCTACTCCACTCTGTTCTATTTCCGAAAAGTGGAGCAATATTCTTGGTTTCAGTATGTGGATTTTGCTGGTACAGTATTGGATCCAGGTCAAAATGATGAAAGTATATTCAACATGAAGTACTTTCTGATAAAATGCGAATTTTATGTTCACACTTCACGTTTTCTACTGTTCATTTGTAAATTGTGATGCTAAATGTATTTCGTTGAAGAAGACGCATCCCTCAATTGTTATATCATCACCTGACGATCACAACCATACATTCCAGGTGCGGTAATATCCAATAGTGACTAAACCATTCGTTTTTGTTCTTATCACCATTTCTTATACAGAGTTGTATGTCCGGATAAAGTAGAGTGTCTCCATCCTAAGCAGCGCTCTTCGGCTGGCGCAAAACAGCCCTCGCACATCTCTTGATGCTTCACCGTTCTTTGAGCGCTGGAGCCATCGAGTTCCGCCGCTCCAAGAACTCAAGCGTCGCGCGGCCTTAAAACAGCTCGCTCTCCTCCGGGAAGTAGTGAAGAAATGGAGAGAGTGTAGCCAATGCAGACTTGCTGGACGCCAAACGAAGTTGTGGTTAGTTTGTTTGGCAGCCTGCTACAGCAATATTTGCGCGGGCTGGCCCAACGACGTCGCTGCTCATGATATACAAACTGAAAGCACATTGGGACCTGAATTGAAGGGCCAAATCCAGCCTTCAGGTTGTTTTACTTATAGAAACCTGTTCATTCCCGCTCAAATACGAAATCGCGGAAGTTAAAATATCGACGTAAATCTATTAGATGTGAATGCGTTTACCCAGGTCTGGTTCGACCAACCAGATCTGACATTTAACTGATTTTAGATTCGCGAGCCTGCCAAAAGACTCGTTTCATGTAAATCTTCAACTTAAAGCTGCCAGAACGTTTTTTAAAATATATATCACATTCAAAGCTGCCACAATTTGAATTTGAAACGAATTTTGAGATTCGTTTCAGGGATTCATGTATTACAAGAGCTCATAAGGAACGAACAATGTATTGAGCAAGCCTCAATTTAGAAAACACCATCGTGCTCTTAGTGGTCGTATTGATCCAAGATTGCAAAGCAAGTATCTCAAGACAGGGAACTCCCCGCCTCTCACATGTGGTGTTTCATGCGGTCCCTCACATTTTTTAAATGCCTTCCGGCAGCGCACTTTCAATGTGTGAAATGTATCTGGTCGCTCATGTCTACACATACTTCTCCAAAATGAAAGCGGAGGCGCAATCGCAATGAGGCTAAGAGGTCCGTAGTCATGTGCAGGAGTATCTGGGCTTCTTAGAGAGTACCATCTCAGCGGTGTGGACGCGCTAGAGCCCACAAGGACCCTGAGTTTGCGGATATGTTGTACTGATAACTGACAGATACTTTTTACCCGAAAGGCTATATAATTATTTTGAAGCCAGGACGGCCATCCAAGAATAACTTTACCGTGTACACCACGATCTAAGATATTGTGCGCGTCGAGAACACAACCACAGAGCCAGTCACATTCAACATCGTGTCTGCTACACTTCGTGCCGCTGGCACAGCAGCCCCGCTTCGATCAGTCAGGCGGATGCATCACAATATGGGCCTGCGGTACATTCGCAGCCACACCTGCGTCTATCTCGCTGAGAGGTACATCACGGTTGCGTTTAAAGCCAAGTACCTCGCACTCAAGATCACCAACTGGGATGAAAGCGGTAACCTGACTATCCTGAAGGTCTTCGTGGATTAGACCTACTGCAACCTCAACCACACATCTGCCATGGCATAAGTCGACAAGGACAAATCCAACTCGCAAAGTGTGGTCGCTGAAATAGGTGCCCTCCTCTGTAGCAGGAATTGATTTCGTGGATACGGTTTCTAACAATTGCGAGTATGTTTTGTATTGTTTCTGCAGGTGTCGTAAATAAAGATCGGACTCTAGCGGTCTCAGCGCATACGAGGCTGCAAAGACAAAGACCACACCGGTCACTTCACAGCAAACCTTTCGAGAGACTCTGTATAAGAAATGGTGATAAGAACAAAAACGAATGGTTTAGTCACTATTGGATATTACCGCACCTGGAATGTATGGTTGTGATCGTCAGGT
>SMMQ01001799.1:15236-26416 GCA_008271595.1 [Pythium] brassicae (nom. inval.) | reverse complement strand
TGATCCAAAAAGTGCTATATTAAGTGCCGTTGTACATTTTACAAGCTGACTTTGTGTGAATATATGTTGCAAACAATTTGCCATCCATCCGCAAACACTTCTTCACGTCTGCAACTTTTGTGTACCTCAACGAGGGTCGAACGTGGCGACGCGACACGATCTCTTGGGGAGAAAGGTGGTCACTCTGGTGACACTCATGGCATTCTGATGCCTGCGCACGTGTCCTCCGTGGAGCAGCCACATGAGATCGCCACTGTCGCTCGCCCAATGCGCTGCCGCCACCTCACCCCACGCTGTTATTCCCTCCTCCATTCTCACTTGAAGCCAAAGCACACAGAGCGGAACCAAATGCGCGCATTTGAGCCATTCTCGCATTCGCGGCGAGCAACGCAGTTGATTTGACAGCACTAAAGTACAGCACTTCTGCTGTCTGTCGCCACCTCCACGCACCCAAGAAGGACCCACCGTCCCTCATGGCGCGTGTTCAGACGCGCTTCCAGCAGGCGCTGCGCCGCCTCGGCGGGCCCCAGCAGCTGCAGCTGCCGGCGGACGAGCTCCTCAAGCGCTACCCGCCAGCCGCAGCCGCAGCCGCAGCCGCAGCAGTAGCAGCGCCATCACACTTCAGCAACGCCACCAGCACAGACGCGTTTTTTAACACGCCGGCGCCGAACGCTGCGGACCTCGACACGTACGAGTTCTACCGCGACTTCGCGGCCGCGCCTGCCGATGTGAACGCGCAGCGCGACGCCGCGATGCGCCTCGCACGCGCCGAGCACGGCGACGCGTACGTGGACAAGGTCCTGTACTCGCATGCGACGACGCACCATGAGTGGAGGAAGCGGCGGCAGTTCGACTTCCGCCTGCAGCCGCGCGAGGCGCAGCGGCTCGCGCGCGAGGGCGTCGTGGTCGCGCAGCGCCTGCGCGCCGAGAGCTTCGCCGAGGGCTACTACCGCCTCTACACGGACGACCTGCCGGTGTACGTCACGGCCGACTCGCTCCTGCACGCGTGGCACCGTAGCTTCGACGCCGCGCTCGTGGACATTGAGACGCTCGAGTGCCTCCCGGTGCTGGCGCGCGTGCTGCGGGCGGCGAGCGCGCGCTGCCACGAGCTGCTGGCGGAGCGCGCGGGGGCTACTGCTGCTGCTGCTGCTGGGGAGAAGGAGGAGGGCGACGACCGGTACACGCGGGTGCTCTTGGACGTCGACCTGTTCCTGGCGGTGGCGCTGCGCCTGCTGCCGCCGCCGCCGCCGCCTGCGAGTGCCACTGAAGCCGATGCCGGTGCCGGTGCCGGTGCTGCTGCCAATGCCAATGCCACGAGCGGAGCCACGTCGCCTCGCTTCCCAGCGAACGCCGCGCGCGCGGCGGCTCTCGAGCGCGCCATCGAGGCGCGGCAGACGGCGACGGTGACGCTCTTTGGGAGCGCGCGCGATATCGACTTCTCGCTCTTCCAGCCGCGCGGACACTACGCCAAGTCCGAAGAGCTGGCGAGGTACTTCCAGGCGATGACGTGGCTCGGGACGATCGACTTCCGCGTCGCGGGCTCCGACGCCTCTGCGCTGGCGGATGCGAGCAGCGCGGCGCAGAGCGAGCTGCGCCAGCTGCAGTGCGCGGTCGTGCTCGTGGGTCTGCTGCGCCAGGACGGCGGCGTGCAGGCGCTGGCGGCGCTCGACGCGCTCGTATCGAGTCTCGTGGGCGACGGGGACGTCGGCGCGGACTCGCTCACTCCGATGCAGCTCGACGCGCTGCTTCCTGCGCTGTCACCGTCGTCGTCGTCGGCACGCCGCGCTTCGTGCGTGGCGTTGCTGAAGACATACGTAGACGTTGCTGGCGGCGCTGCGTATCCGCCAGCGTTGCTCGCGCTGCAGCAGGAGATCGTCGCCAAGGGACTCGGCGCGCAGCTGATCTACGGTCATCCGGCCGTTGAGAGCGACAGCAGGAGCTTGGCCGGGATCGAGACCGAGGGCGGTGCAGGACCACCGACGAGCGCGACAGCCAGCGTGTCGCCCACTGCGCTGCCGGCGGCGTTCACGTTCTTCGGGCAGCGCTTCGTGTGGAGCGCGTTCATCTTCTCGCGGCTCGTGTTCGACCAGGTCGTGCACGCCGAGAGCAAGGTGGTGCGCCGCCTGCCGAGCGCGGTCGACGTCGGCTTTGCGCTGCTGGCCAACGACGCGGCCGGCGCCATTGCTGCGCAGCGCATGCAGCAGCGTAGCGACAGCGACGGCGACAGCGCGAGTGAGCAAGCGGGTCGTGAAGAAGCGGAGCTACGCAGGGCTACCGAGTTCGTGCGGCTGCGCGACGGCGTCCCGTACGCGTCAAACCTGATCGCACTACGCGAGGCTATCGACGCCGAGTTCGACGGGGCTGCTGCTGGTGATGCTGGTGGTGGTGAGAAGCGAGAGAGCGTCAGTACACTGTGGCTCCGCGCGCTTCGCCAGCTCTCGACGCCGTCCGCGAACGCTGCACCAATCTTCCACTCGCAGACGTGGCAGTTGCGTCAGTTGAACACGCAGCTCGCGTCCTTCGCGCAGCTCCGCCACGACTCGCTGCTGTACGCGAAGCAGAGCTACACGATAGGCACGCGCTGCGAGTACGCGGCGGGGTTCGTGGACCCGTACCCGGCGTTCTACGCGAGCATGCGGGCGTTGGCGGAGCGGATGGCGGCCATCGTCGCGAACCTGACGTCGCCTTCCGTGGTTGGGACGCCAAGCCAAGCACCGCTCAACTATGAGATGCGCCGCAAGCAAGCCATGAGGCCTACGATGAAGAGGCTGAAGGCCCGAGCCAAGGACGTGTTCACGACATTCGCGGACACGATGACGACGCTCGAGGAGATCGCGCGGCGCCAGGCGCTGAAGCAGCCGCTGAGCGACGAGCAGACGAACTTTGTCAAGACCGTGATGGAAGAGCGCTTCGGCAGCGGCGAGACTCGGTACGCGGGGTGGTACCCGCAACTCTTCTACACCAAGCCCGAGGACGCGGGCGAGCGCGACGTGTTGGTCGCCGATGTGCACACGGACGCGCCGTCGGTCGAGCACGGCGACCCATTCGGCGGCGTGCTGCACGTCGGCGTGGGGGACGTGCACTTCGGGTTCTTCGCGGTGGACGGCGCCGTGTACAGCGGTCCGGTGTTCTCGAGCTACGAGTTCGTGACGCCCACAGCGAGCGAGCGCCTGGACGACGACGCGTTCAAGGACCGGCTCGCGGACGCGGCAAAGGCGCCGTCGACACCGGATTGGGCACTCCGGTCGTTTCTGTGCTGAGGGGCGGCGTGTTCGGACTCGCTGATGCAGAAAGTGACGCTGTCGTGAAGGTACAGCAGAGACGCATGTGGTGAGAGCGGTGAGGCTGCGGAGCGATCGTAAGCCGCCCCATGAGAGCTGATCCCACAGAGTCGTCCACTTGGTACTCGGCTGCTCACGTGGTCTTGTCACAGTGTCGCTGTAGGAGCTGCACTGTCCGCCAAGGCCCCGTACCGAGTCGGCGGGTACTGCAGCTTGTCCAGCAGACTCGCGCTCGCGCCACGGGCGATCAGGAGCGCGGCGCATGCCTGCGCGTCATGCAGCAGTGCGCAGTGCAGCGGCGACCAACCGCTGCGGTCGGGCGTCCCGACAAAGACGGCTACGTCTCCGCACTTGTCGAGCAGCATCTGCACGGTGTCGCTCATCCCGCGCGCCGCCGCCCAGTGCAGCGCAGTGCGGCCTTCAGCGCTCGCAAGCAACAGGTCTGCGCCGACGCTGATCAGCGCCTCCGCCACGAGCATGTGACCGTTCGCAGCGGCGCACATAAGCGGCGTCCAGCCGCAGCCATCGCGCGCATTCAGCTCCAGTGTGCTCGCCACTGCGCGGTCCTGCGACAGCCCGGTGGCGTCGAGCAGCGCGTGCACGACGCCGAGCTGCCCAAAGTCCGCGGCGTAGTGCAGCGCGGTCCAGCCGGAGCCGTCCTTAGCGTTCGGGTCGCAGCCGCGGCTGAGCCACTCGCGCACGCTCTCGACCTGCCCGCGCCCGCACGCGAGGCGGAGCTCCTGCCCAAACTTGTACGCCGGCGCGTACACGCTCGCAAAGATGTTGAGCAGCGCGTCTCTCGTGATGCAGTCCGGACCGAGTGCCTCTGCAGGCGACGAGAGAGCGTCCTCTCGGGGCTGCGTGTGTGCCGGCAGGTTCGCGACCACGAGCGACTGGTACAGCTCGTCGGACAAGTGCACGCCTGCGCGTTCGAGAACGTGCGGGATCTTCTCGACGAGGACGTGGCCGACCTGCTCGGCGTCCTCGGCGTCGAAACTGGCGCGCGCAGCTGCAAAGTCTGCGTCCCGCAGTGCGCTGATCGGCGCGACCTCCAGCTTGCTCGGTCCGTCGACGACGCCGCCGCTCGCCGACAGCGTCGTGATGCGAGCGTTGCTGCTTGCAGCCGAGCGAGACGCACTGATGAGCGTCTCTTTCGAGGGGTTCTGCACGCGTGCGATCGTGAGCGTCGCGCTCGACTTCATCGGGATCCCCGCTGGGACCGTGACCTCGAGCGCGTGCTGCGCGCGCGTCCAACGCGCCAGCACGACGCTGTTGCGGTGCTGTGCGTTGCGGAGGAGCACTGTCGGGTGCTCGGGCATCTCCCACCCGTCTGCAGGCAACTCGACGAGGACCCTGCCGCCGGGCGGCACCGCGCCGTTCACGCTGAAGCTCAGCGCGACGTCGGAGCTCGCACCGGGACAGCAACTAAACGGCAGCCAGCGCATCGGCCCTGTGAGCTGCCCTGGCACGAGCCGCGGGATCGAGAAGGTGCAGGGGCCGTCGATGATCTGCCCGCCGCGCGTAGACGGCGGCGTCGTCTGGCGCTGCACAAGCTTCTCGAACGCAGTCACGACGCACTCGGCCTGCGGCGTCGCGCTCTCGGGCGTGCACACGCCCGAAACGACGATCGCCACGGGGGTGTCGGCATCGACGCCGCCTTCGCCAGGCGCGAGCGTAAACTCGAGAGTGCGCGTCGCGGCGAACCAGAGCGCGCGCAATCGCGGCGCTGCGCAGCCCTGTGGGGCTCGGAGCAGCGCATTCAGTGGCGCACCACTGTTCGCCGGTGTGGCGGTACTCGCAGTAATTGGCCGCCAGCCGACATCTGGCAGCCGGCACGTGATGCGGCTCTCGCTCGGCAGCGCGCCGCAAGTCGTGAAGCAGAGCGCGAGGTGCCCGCACACGCCCGGAGCCGCCTCCTCTGGTGCGAGGGTCCGCGCTCCTCGGAAGCGGCCAGCGACCAGGCGGCGGTGACGCTGTGCGAGCTTCAGATGTGCGCCACGCGTGCTCGCGTCTTCCTCATCCTCGTCGGCGCTCCTGTTCGAGGAGGAGCTGGCGAGTTGCCGCTCATGCATGTTGAAGCGTTTTGGCATCATCTATGCTTGGCGCGTCCCTTCGAGGCACGTTTCGAGGGGACGACAGGGCTATCTTTGCGATAGTTTTTGAAAATCTGCGACAGTGTGCGATTCACACAATCGGCTGAATGTTTATATGGAAAGGAAGGATTTGGTACATGGTCAACATCTTTTCTCAATTCTTTGAAGATTCGACATTGTCGACAACACAATTCGTATTTCTCATACAAAAACCAAGCCATACATGTGATTCTATGAGGAGCGCAGTGGATACTGCTCTGCTGCTAACTGGATATTCAGTTGATTACGCCGTGAAAAGCGCTCATAATGTGCCGACTTTTTCGGCAGTTGTAACACAACTTCACACGCCACACAACCGAACCGACCGGCCGACGCGCAAGCGAAGCGAGCAGAAGCGCTTCGTCGACCGCCCTCGACGTCTCTCCGCCAGCAACAGCAACAAGCAGGTGCGTTCGCTCAGACACAGCGTTGTGACCCGGTAGTGTCGGGTAAATTTGGCGGATCCGCTCGGCGTCCTGAGTACTCGCGCGTGCGGGAACGTGGACGCGATCGCTCACAAGACGTACCACTTTGCCTTTCACTACCCACAAGCGCAGCCACACTTTCCGCGAGCACCAGGAGACGAGGGATGGCGACGTATAAGCACTTTCAGCTGCGCACGCGTGAGGGCTTTATCAAGTACGCCAAGATCGAGCTGCAGCTGCTGCGCAAGGAATGGAAGATCCTCCTGCCATGCGTCATCATGCAGTGTACGTCCCGCGCGCGCGCTCTCTGACGCTTTCTCTGTAGTAAGCTGCTCGGAGTGTGCTGACGAGCTTTTTGCGTTGCGTGCGCAAGCGCAGACGTGCACGGTGTCTTCCACAACCTGGCGTACTGGGTGCAGGGCTCGAAGCTCTCGCAGATCCAGCGCTACCCGCTGTACGACCTCGGCTTTGAGCTCATGACGGAGCTCAGGTATGTTGTTGTGTGTCTCGTACAGCCTGATTCGTGGGACGGGCAGTGCAGTTGCCGGTCTCTGGACGTTCATGATAATAACTCTTGTGTCTCTGTGCAACGCGTGGTGCTTTCCCTAGCGAGTCACACGCGCACTGGTCCGAGTACCTCGTGTTCGGCGGCGTGTTCGCGCCGGCGATCCTGCTCGTGCTGTCGATCCCGCTCTTCCGGCAGAACCCGAGCCGCCCGCGCTACATGGTCATCGTGCTCAAGCGCGTGCTGTTCCACATCAGCGTGGCGCTCGTGTTCCGCATCGCGTCGTTCATGCTGACGTCGCTGCCGGGACCGGCGCGCCACTGCCGGCTGATCATTGACGAGGCGTGCGCGGCGGCGAACCCGAACAACCTCGTGCCGTGCATGTCGCCGAACCCGGAGTTCATGCCGCCCTCGGGCCACGAGTTCTTCACGCACCTGGACGCGCTCAACGGCTGCGGGGACCTCATGTTCAGCTCGCACACGATCTACACGCTGTCGTTCATCCTCACGGCGTTCAAGTACTGGCCGAACAAATACCTGCTGACGTTCATGGTGAGCGTGCAGTGCGCGATCGCGTTCCTGATCGTCGCGGCGCGCAAGCACTACAGCCTCGACGTCTTCACGGCGCTGTACGTCGTGCCGCTGCTCTGGTTCACGCACGAGGCGTACTTCAAGGACATCAACCACAAGGACGTGCAGGTGTCGGTCAAGTCGATCCACGAGTTCTACGGCGTCGACGTGTCAGAGGACGTCGGCAGCACCGAGTTCCACCAGACGACGCCACTCGAGTCGGTGCAGGTGGCGACCCCGGAGGCGGAAGCAGAAGGTAACACCTCTACGTTCCAGCGCAAGAGCTCGATGTAACGAGCGGCGCCTGCCCGGCCGTAGTCGAACGGAAGACTTCTTGGCTGGGACCCCGCACGAGAGGTGGGACGGGTGGGTGGAGGAGCGCGCTTCCCCGCCTCTGTCTGCCCACCGCTCGTCCCGGAATGGCTTGTACGAATGCACGATAGATGACTCCCTCGCGAGTGTGTGTGTATGCGTGTGTGCGGTGGTGCCACTGCGTCCCCGGAGCTGCTCTGCTAATCCGCTGCCTGCGTTCCTTGTCTTGCGTGGTGCCGTGTGCGCATGCGGGACTTGGCTCGTGGCATCCTGTCCCGAAGAGCGCTGGGATCGTGAGTCTGCGAGTACGATGCAGCTCCCGTGGACGCCGTTGTCGTCGCCGACCTATCGCCGACTCGACTGAACGAGCCACGCGAAGTAGAGTACGGGAGAAACCCAACGCACCCGAACGCAATGCATACGCTTATCCAACCTGCCTGCCTGCTCCTCGTTGCTTAAGCGAGCATAGGAGCACCAACATACGCCTAGCCGTAATACGCGCTGATCTGCGAGAGGATGTCGATATCGGTGAGGTCGTCGAGGCACTGACTCGAGGACGACTCGCTTGAGTTGTTCAGCCAACTGCACGTCTCAGCGTCCTTGTCCTCCTCGCTGCTGTCGGCCACTGGGACGAGCAGCTGGCGCTCGGAGCCAAAGCACTCGTCATCGTCGTCCAGCATGAAGTAGCGCTCGTCTTTCTCCGCCAAGCTCGCCACTGGCTTGAGGCTCGAAGCGATCACGACCTCCCACGACTCACCGCAGGATGCCGTCGCGCCGGAGCACCGCACTCGCACCTCCAGCGGTTTTAGTGCAGGGTTGTACGAGACCTCGGGCATACGCAGCACCTCGTCGGGGCGGATGACGCGCCTCTTGGCACTGCTCGCGCTCATCTTGTCGACGTCGGGGAGCTTCCACCGCGAGAACTCGCTGTGCGTCGCGATCAGCACCGCTGCATCTCGCTCTTCTTGGAGCTGGAAGTCCAGCGCCTCGAGTGATCGTCGGAACTGCGTCGCCGTCGTGCCAAAGCTTGAGACGAGCGCGTCTCGGTTCGCAAGCTGCACCTGAAAACGCGTGCCACCCTCGATCCAGCAAAGCGCGCTGTCCGCGGCCCGGAGCTGGAGACACGCGTGGAGCTTGAGGAGGAAAGTGGCCGCGTCAACGCGCCGCTCTTCGACGTCGCAATTCTCCTTGTCAGCTCCAAGCGCCACTGCTGTTCATCGCTCAGCAGTACTCATCAACGCCGCTCGCAGCAGGCAATTCAGCGAAGCAAGCAATGAGCGAGTTCAGTAACGAGCGACGACCTTGGAAGTCCGCGTACGTGAGCCGCGAACGCTTGGGAGGTGGCGACACCGCTGCGTTGTCTGTATCACACGTCGAAGGCCTCAATGTAAGAGTGAGACCACCATCCGCAGCACGCCGCTGTCTCTCGCAAGAGCTGCCCAACGCGCGTCAACCGGTCCGTCGCATACACTCGTCGCGTGTTCTCGCTCGGCGCATCGTGTGTATATCGAGGAGGCTTTGCTCCTTGGAGACGAATTCCGCACTGACGAGAGCTCACTTCAACTGACTATATTTATGGCATATTTTCCAAAACAAATGACGGATGCAGCACCGGATCTTGATAGTTCTGAAATAGAGGCACTCTTCTGGACAGTCGACCTGAGAGCCCACAAGAAGCCGCGTTTACCTCCCTTCCCTTCCCTTCCCACCACCACCACCACCACCAGGATGCCGCGCGTAGCAACGCTCGTGACGATCCCTGCGTCCAACTTTGTGGAGAAAGCGCGCTGGGCGCTGCAGCTGGCGGGTGTGGGGTTCACGGAGAGCAAGTACGCGCCGTTGCTTGCATACGCATCGACAATACCCAAGGGTGGGCGATCCGTGCCGCTGCTCGTACTACCGGCGGAGGCGGCCGATGGCGCCGGCGTCCACGGAGTGCTCACCGACAGCTCCGCTATCCTCGACTACTGCGCCACGAAGCTGCCGGCGCTGTACCCGACACCCGAGACAAAAGAGCTCGAGTTGCTGTACGATGCGAAGCTGGGACCAGCGACGCGGTGCATCGGTGCGTCCTTGTGGTTACGTGTGTGACTCATTCTTTTAGCATAGAGTCTCTGGATGTCGCTCTAACTGTCGCTTGCTTCATGATGGTGTTGTTGTTGCGACGCTACAGCGTATCATGTGATGTTCATGGACTCGGCGGCAGGGAGACAGATCATCGCGGGATCACTGGGGTTCATCCAGTACCCCCTCGCGTGGCTGCTCTATCCGCTCCTTGTGCCGATGCTCAAGCGCGCACTAAAAGTGAACGCGGGAAGTGCCGAGCGGATGTGGATGCGGGTGCAAGAGATGGCGAACGAAGCGGAGAAGCGGCTGGGGGACGGTCCTGTCGGCTCTCGCTTCCTGACCGGCGAGGCGTTCTCCGCCGCGGACATTGCGTTCTGCTCGCACATGTCGCTGCTGCTGTTCCCGGCGCAACATGTGTACATCAGCCCGCACATTTGCGTGGCGAATCTGCGCGACCCGGTGTTCAAGGAGCGCGTCGAGAAGCTGCGCGAGTCCAAGATCGGTCAGTACGTGCTATGGTGCTACGCGAACCGCCGTCCTGCGATGCTTCCGAAAGCAAAGTTGTGAGGCGGCGAGTCAATTGGTTCTCAAGCTGCGCCCGCGGCGTGCAGAGAGGTTGGTGAAGAGGGACCGCGAGCAGACCTTCGTCGGTGGTGTTCGCAGCACAATGGTAAGTCCGACAAGTGTTGTGGTCTGGAGCCATGTTTAAAATAATCCATACTTTTCTGCTTTTGATTCGCTGGGTATAATTTCATACAAAGTTGAAATGTAAGAGTCTAACTTTGAGCGACTGGTGCTCAAGAGCGCCTTCATTTGCAGCGCTCATTGCAGCTTTTCCACCAGCCAAAGAAGTGAACGCCCGCGTCAGCACAACGACATGGGCTTCGTTCGTGCTCATGGCGACATGTTTCTCCCCGCTCTACGTGTTCGTGTTGTGTGCTAGTGTATGTTGCGCGGTGGGTCTCTTCAGGATGCCGGCCAGGCTTTGCGGCTGCGCTCGGCGCTGAAAAGCGTCGTGCGCGGTCCCCCATGCCTGGTCGAGCTCTCGTCCCCGAGCGCTAGAGCAGCTCCGACTTTTGTGTGTAGAGAGCGACAACGACTCCGTTTGACGCTTCTCAAGAACTGGGTCGTACATATCCGTCAAGAAGAACGAGTATCTGGTGTGGGAAGCTGTGCGTGTGCGTTGTAATTGAGGTGCCTCGGTAGTTCATCGGAAGCGTCTAGTGGACGCGCAAGCTTGAAAGGAGCTGGTATCGCATCGTGTTGGTCGGTCGTAGCCAGCCAGCGACCCAACGCTAGCTCGTCAGGTTGACGTGGATCTCCGAATCGGCGCTGGCGATGCGCGTGTCCGCTTCCCTGAACTGCCGCAGCAGCTTGGTGTTGTAGGACATGCAGTCTTCGAACTGACACTGGGAGCGGCGGCAAGCACACGGGCACGAGCAGCAGATAGTGTGAGAAATCTGCCGTGGATCACTCACCGCAGAGCCACGAAGCCGTGCGTCGCCGCACCTTGTGATAGATAAAGTGGAAGCTCGTGGTGGACTTGCGCTCGCAGTCGCTGCAGTAGATGAGCGACTTGACGTCCTGGTACTCGACGGGCATCTGCTCGCGCCCGAGGAGCTCGTCGATGCTCGCAAAGTAGAGCTCCATGTCCCCAAGCGACTTGGAGCAGAGCGGGCAGATGTAGTTCGTGAGCGTGTACTCCTCGTAGCACGACACGTGCATGCAGTGGCCGCACGGGAGGAACATCACGGGCGTCGTGGACGTGAACATGTACGCGTGGCAGATCGGGCAGTCGGACTCGAGCGACCGCTCGACGCACTTGTGCTTCTTCAAGCTGATGCTCATACACGCGTTGCAGCGGTCGCAGTGGAAGTAGTCGATATCG
>SMMQ01001795.1:16298-28321 GCA_008271595.1 [Pythium] brassicae (nom. inval.) | reverse complement strand
AAGGGCGAGTCCGTGTAGCCCCAACGCAGGAGCTCCATCCAAGACGTCACAAGCGGCACTGTTCGCCATCGACTCCGTTCGCCCCCCACCCACCCAATCATACGACATAAGAGCGAAAGCAGGCGCGTCTACATACATTCCCAGGTATAAAGGAGAGGAGGAGGAGGAGAAACGCGTTCTTCCGACCAAGCCCGCTCGCTCTCGCTTAGTCCTTCTTGTCCTTGAACTCGGCGTCGTGGACATCGCCGTCCTTGGGCTCGTCCGCACCGGCGCCCTGCTGGGTCTTGTACACCGCCTCGCCAATCTTGAGCGAGAGCTTCTGCACGTCCTCGAGCGCGCTCTTGATCGCATCCGCGTCCTCTCCCTCTGCCGCTTGCCGCAGCGTCTCGAGCCCGGCCTTCACCTGCTCGACCGTCTCCTTGTCGAGCTTCTCTTCGTGCTCCTTGAGCGTCTTCTCCGTGTTGTACGCGACCGAGTCGGCCTCGTTCTTCGCTTCAATCAGCTCCTTGCGCTTCTGGTCCGCCTCAGCGTTCATCTCGGCTTCCTGCACCATGCGCTCAATCTCCGACTCCGACAGCCCGCCGCTCGACTGGATCACAATGTTCTGCTCCTTGCCGGTCGCCTTGTCGCGCGCCGCCACGTTCACAATGCCGTTCGCGTCAATGTCGAAGCTCACTTCAATCTGCGGCATGCCGCGCGGCGCCGGCGGGATTCCGACCAGGTCAAAGTTGCCCAGCAGCTTGTTGTCAGCCGCCATCTCGCGCTCGCCCTGGAGCACCTTGATGCCGACCTGCGTCTGCGAGTCCGCCGCGGTCGAAAACACCTGCGACTTCTTCGTCGGGATCGTCGTGTTGCGCGGGATCAGCTTCGTAAACACACCGCCGAGCGTCTCAATCCCGAGCGACAGCGGAGTCACATCGAGCAGCAAAATGTCCTTCACGTCGCCGCGCAGCACGCCGCCCTGGATCGCGGCGCCCATCGCCACGACTTCGTCCGGGTTCACGCCCTTCGACGGCTTCTTGCCGAAAAACTCTTCGACCGACGTCTGCACCTTCGGCATGCGCGACATGCCACCGACCAGGATCACTTCGTTAATGTCCTTCTTGTCGAGCCCCGCGTCCTTCACGCACTTCTTGCACGGCGTCATCGTGCGCTCAATCAAGTGGCCGACCAGCTTCTCAAACGTCGCGCGCGTAATCTTCATGTTCAAGTGCTTCGGGCCAGTCGCGTCCGCCGTGATGAACGGCAGGCTAATGTCCGTCTGCGCGAGCCCGTCGAGCTCGCGCTTCGCCTTCTCGGCAGCTTCGCGCAGCCGCTGCATCGCGAGGTTGTCGCCCGAGAGGTCAATGCTCGTCTCCTTCTTGAACTCGCCGACCAGGTAGCGCAGCAGTTCCTCGTCAAAGTCTTCGCCGCCGAGCAGCGTGTCACCGTTCGTCGACTTGACCTCAAACACGCCGCCCGAGATCTCGAGAATCGACACGTCGAACGTGCCGCCGCCAAGGTCAAACACTGCAATCACCTTGCCGTCCGCCTTGTCCATGCCGTACGCGAGCGCGGCCGCAGTCGGCTCGTTGATGATCCGGAGCACGTCGAGGCCCGCAATCTTGCCCGCGTCCTTCGTCGCCTGGCGCTGCGAGTCGTTAAAGTACGCCGGCACCGTGACCACTGCCTGCGTCACCGACTTGCCGAGGAAGCCGTCGGCCGTCTCCTTCATCTTCGTGAGCACCATCGAGCCGATCTGCGACGGCGAGTACTTCTTGCCCTTCGCCTCGACCCACGCGTCCTTGCCGTTCGGGCCGGCCACAATCTTGTACGACACGACCTTCGACACCTCCTGCGTCTCCTTGTCCTGGAACTTGCGGCCGATGAGGCGCTTCACAGCGTAGAATGTGTTCTCCGGGTTCGTCACCGCCTGGCGCTTGGCCGGCATGCCCACGAGGCGCTCGTCGTTGTCCAGGATCGCCACCACGGACGGCGTCGTGCGCGCGCCCTCCGAGTTCTCGATCACGCGCGGCGCCTTGCCCTCCATCACAGCCACGCACGAGTTCGTCGTGCCGAGGTCAATGCCGATCACCTCCGAGCCGGCGGCGGCCGAGAACATGCGCTTGGTGCTGGCAGCGGCCGCGGCGGCCGGAACCGAGCGCGCGGCGGAGACCGTGCGCAGCATTTCGATTCGCGAGAGAAAGTGGTGGTGGTGGAGCTTCGGGCTTGCGCGCGACGCCAACTGTCTGGAAATGTGAGCTTTTCAGGAGCACCAGACTCTGGCGAGCCATTAACGGGCGGAGATAATCCGCGTGATTGATGTGAGGAAGGCGGCATCCGACTCGTGCTTACTGAAAACGAGAGTAAGAGTCCAACAGCGGAACGTGACTTGGTGACTTGAGCGCTCGAAATCCTGGGTTCTGGAATGTTGGTGCCATACTGAGCGCAAGTGAGGTCACGGCGACCCACCACGAGCCATTCATTTTGTCGGGTAAGACTCGCAAGCAGAAAAAGAGCAGTGCGCGCTCATTTGCGCAAAAACAGCAAAAACAAACTTGCAAGTTCGATGTGGTTTATAAAGACTTCCGTCTAGTATGCTAAATATATACTTGATGTTCGAGTCGTGACGATGTCGCAGCTTTCCAAAGTTCTAGACACTTCGTCGTACTTAATCGCACAGCTGAAGATCCGACCACAAGCGACCACCAGCACAAGCACGACGAAGACGGGGAGATGGCGCGCAAAGAAGGCGTGACGCTGCGCGCGCGCGTGCGCCGCACCACGCCGCTCATGGACATCGCGATCGCCGTCGTGCTCGGCGGCGCCTCGGGCGTCTACATCTTCAACGACTCGATGCGCCGGTGGCAGCAGTCGGAGCTCGAGTTCGCCGCCGGCCAAAGCAGCACCGGCGACGACAGCGGCGGCGCGTCCACTGCCGCAACTGCTGACGCCGCGACCGCCAAGCCGCAGCAGTGAGCGGCATCTGGAAAGCAGCACGCGCCACCCCATCCATATCCATACATCAACTCGTTCACCCAGCTTCAGTCAATAGAACGCGTTCCCTACACGACCTCAGCGCCACCCAACACCCGAACGACAGTCAGACAGACAGACACGGAGTGGTGCGTGCGCGCATCCCAGCGGCGCTCAGCGGTGTATTTGGTGTATGATGATGCACATGAGTCTACAGTTCTTCGTGCTCGGCCGCGTCGCTGTCGCCGTCGGTCTCCGCCTTCTTATCGGTCTCCGTCGCCTTCTTCGTGTCGGCGCTCTCCGTCGCCGCCGCCGGCTTCTCCTCCTCCTTCTTCTTCTCGTCCGTCGTGGTGTTCGCGTCCGCCTTCTTGTCGTCCGCCGCAGTCTTCGCCGGCGCCGGCTTGGGCTTCTTCGACAGCGTGGCCACGAGCTTCTTGACGCCCTGGACCTGCTTCGCCACGTCCGCCGACGTCACGACCGGCGGCTCGAACGCGCTCGCGGCCTTGCGCTTTGCCTGCGCGCTCGCGAGCCACGTCTCGAGCTCCGCGACCTTCTCCAGCACGTCGCGGCGCTCGTCGTCGGTCACCTGCGGCTTGGCGGCCGCCCACTCGGTCATGAGCTCGCGCGTGCTGAACGCGTACTCCTCGGCCGCGTTCACCGCGTCCGGGAACGCCTTGCGCTCCGCGACGCGGAAGAGGATCGCGCTCAGGTCCGCGTCCAGCGCCGCCACCTTCTTGTTGTACTGCGCCGCGTCCACTTTCTCGCCGTCGTCGTACAGCCACTCCTCAGTCTCCTCGAGCCGGCTCGCGAGCGTCTCGAGCTGCGCTTCAGTCGCCACCTGCGCGAGCGCGTCCGCCTTGGACGCCAGCGTGTCACGCGCGTTGTACACGTACGTCTCGAGCCGGTTCTTGGCCTCGAGGTCCGCCTTGCGCTTGTTGTCCGCCTGCTCCATCTCGCGCAGGATGCGCACCGACTCCTTCTTGGCCGCGACCGACATCGGCAGCACGCTCAGGCCGGCGTCGTGCGCCTCGTGCCCGAGCACGACCTTGAGCGCCGCGCGGTGCGTCTTCTTGCGGAGCTCCTTCACAAACTCCTTCTTCTCCTCAGGCTCCGCTGCGGGCTCCTCAGATTTCGCCGTCTCAGACTCAGATTTCGCCTCCGCATCAGAATCCGCAGTAGGAGAAGCACCAGGAGCAGCGTCCTTGTCCGTGGCCGCCGCCTTCTTCGCGGCCTTGGCGTCCTTCTTGGGCTTCTTCACCTCGACCTCGACCTCGTACTCCTCCTCGAGCGTCGCTTCGGCCTTGGCGATCTTCGCAATGCCGTTGCTGTCGAGCTCGAACGATAGTGTGACCTTGGGCTCGCCGAGCTGCTTGGCCTTCAGGCTCGCCGCGAACGCCTGGATGCCCGTCACGTTGTACTTGGCAATGTGCGCGTTCACGCCCGCCGGCAGCGCCGACGGCTTGTCGTACCGGAACGTGCATGAAACGTCCTCCGAGTGCAGGAACGACACCGCCTTGCGCAGCCCGAGCCGGCTCGTCTCGGTAAACAAACCCGCGCGCTTGACCCAGTGCTTGGGCGGCTCCGCCGCGCTGTCGCCCGCGGCCTCGGTCTCCGGTTCGCCAGTCGCACTCGGCGTCTCGTCCCGGTGCTCGAGGTCCACGAGCCGCACGCCGACCGGGAACGACGCAATGTCCGTCATCCCCACGTGGCGCACGCGGAACGAGTTGCTGAGGTTCGCGGCGCGGAACGCGGCGCCGAGCGCCATGGCCTCGTCGCCGTTCAGGTGCACGCCGAGGTCCTTGCCCCCAAAGAAGTCCCGGAGCTGCGCCTGCACCTTGGGCATGCGCACGCCGCCGCCCAGGATCTCGACGTCGTCAATGTCGGCAGCCGCGAGCCCCGCGAGCGCGAGCGCGCGCTGCACGGGCGCGAGCGTGCGCGCAAAGAGTGGCGCGTTGATCTCCTCAAACTTGCGGCGCGTCATGGTCGTGAAGAAGTCCATGTCCTTGTGCAGGCTCTGCAGTACGACCGGGATCTCCTCGTTCGCGCTCAGCACGATCTTGGTCTTCTGCGCCGCGGCGCGGAGCTTTGCGAGCGGCCGCGGCAGCGCGCGCACGTCCTCGCCGGCACCGAGCTTCTGGTTGAACTCGGCGGCGAGGTGCTCGGCGAGCTGCAGGTCGAACTGCGCACCGCCGAGTGTCGCGTCCCAGGCGTTCGCGAGCACCTGGAAGCCCGAGACGGTCTTGTTCTTCTTGAAGCCGTCCGGCACGACCTCGCTCTTGAACTCGGCGATCGAGACCTGGAGCGACGTCGAGCCGAGGTTGTAGAACAGCACGCGGCGCGGCTCGGCGAACGTCGAGTGCACCGCGAGCTGCAGCGCCGCCGCCGTGTTCTCGTTGATGAGCGAGAGCACGCGCACGCCCGAGATCTCGGCGGCGTCGAGCACCGCCTGGCGCTGCGCCTGCGCGAAGAAGCTCGGTACGGTGATGACCCAGTCCTTGACCGGCGCCTCGGCGAACGCGTCCGTGATCTGCCGCGCGTGCGAAAAGACCATCGCGACGAGCTCCTCGGCGTGGAAGCGCGTGTGCGCGTCGTGCTGCAGCGCGATCGAGCCGCGCGTGTCGTTCTGCAGCAGCGTGTAGGGAAAGTACTCCTGCTGCAGCAGCGACACAACCTCCGGGTGGTCCGGCGTCGCGCCGAGGAAGCGCCGAATCTGCGCGTACGCGGTCTGCGGCCGGCGCACGGCCACGGTCGCGGCGTCCGCGCCATAGAGGCGCTCGTCGCCGTCGAACGCCACGAGCGTCTCGGTCTTGCGCTTGCTGTGCACGTTCGTGACGATCTCGAACGGCGTGCCGGGCTTCACGAGCGCGATCTTGAAGAACTCGCCGCCAAAGTCCACGCCCGCCACGATCGCCTGCACGAGCGACGCGCAGAGCGCGAGCGCGCCGACGCTGAGCAGCAGCAGCCGCGCCATCTTCGCGGCCGAGAGCATGGCCGCTGGGGGGCGCGGAGGGTGGGTGAAGGAATGAAAGGGGAAGAGGGGGCCGAGTGGGGCCGCTTGCGCGCTGGAGGAGCTTTTCGCGAGTGAGCGAGCGCCGCTCCGAGGCGGCAGCGGACGTGCGTCCGCGACAAGCACCTCGCCGTTCGCGAGCCACGTGGCTGCGTTTTAGGGATACAGTGAAAAAAGCGAGGTAGATCTCCTGGTAGTGAAGAAATGAAGTCTACTGTTGCTGCGAGCGACACCGTGCTCCACATTGTGCTGTGGTACGGAGGGACGCGAAGCTGGCACGCTGTGTGCCGTCGCTGGATCGCGGACTGAAAGCTGCAGTCCACTCCGTAGTGTTGCCCAAGACGTTTGCCAAGCCTCGCTGCGGCAGTTGCGTTGGCACACAATAGCTCTGAAGCGCGAGCGAGCTGCCATGGAGTGCTCGAGCACTCGGTCCGCTCGAGAAGACAACCAAAGTGATTGTGTCGAAGTCGATCAGATTCAACCAGCGAAGGCGGCTGCTCCGATTCATACTGCTCGGCACATCGACGGACTCCATGTCCTCATACAGTACGAGCAGTAGAGATCCTTGCAACACTGTTTCAACGCTTGCGTGACGCTGGCACTGTTGATACTGCGACCCACAGACCCGGGGTCCCTCCCACACACGAAGATCGCGTCGGCAGCGCTAGCTCACACTAATGATGAGCAGAATGAGCTCAGCCCTAGAGAGTCTGGAAACTGGTCATTTCTCGAGCAAGCTTGGGATCTCCGCGAGTGAGTTCGCGGCCATCATGAACGAGAAGACCGATCGTCTCGTACATACAGTATCAGTCAGCTTCACCGTTATTTCGATGAGGCTCTCTTGGAGCAACAGGGCTCGTGGGGTGTATCGTTCGACCACAACGCATTCCCGTCCTTCTATACGAAGATGCATCCGTCACCAGCCTTGAGCTTCGCTCAAGAGTTGAAAAGCGGTCCGTGAGCACAGCGGTCGATGCACTCGCGCAGTCTGCGTCGAGGAGGTCCAGCAGGCGTTGCGATAGATACAAATGAAGAGCCACGAATGCCCACAATTTCTTAATAAACAGATTCCATGCACAACTCATTTTCTCACTGAACAATATAGAATTATTAATGACTGATCAATCGCCCCGCCATTTCGACCTGGACTCTCCAAAAGCGCCACAAGTGCTCGCACGATGAGTGATGTGGCGCAGATCCTCGGACTCGCGGCGCCCGGCGCCTCCGCAGCCGCAACCGCTGCCGCCGCTACCGCCAGCGAGCTAGAGAAGCTGAAGCCGGCGGCCACCTCCGCCTCAGCGTCCGCACAGAAAGGCGCGAAGCAGAAGAAGCCGTCGGGCATGCGGCGCGAGGTGCTGGAGCTGCTGGAGAGCACGCACCGCGCGAGCCACGCGCTGCTCCCAGGGCTCAACACGCTCAGCCTGCAGCAGAAATGGCGCCAGCGGCGCGCGATCCCCGCCGTGAAGTGGTGCGCACGAACTCGCTGTTGTTCCTTCTTGTGCGCGGTTTGGGGTCATCACGTAGTGTACAGAGCTCTCACTCGCTACGGGAGATAACGCAGGCAACGCAAGCCGTTCCGCAACCCGGCGCGTGCAGGGCTCGCGGGCGAGTCGGAGGCCGCGGGCCTCACGCTCAGCCACTGGATGAAGGCGCACGCGGAGCCGACAGACTACGTGTTCGCGCGCTTCAACATCGCGTGCGACGTCACGCGCTACTCGGCGGAGGAGTACGAGCACGCGGTCGCGCCGCACAAGGACCCAAACGCCGTGTGGACGCGGGAGGAGACGGACGCGTTGCTGGCGCTCTGCGCGCGCTACGACCTGCGGTGCGTGCACCTTTGTGTGTCTCTGTGTACTGCGTAACCGCATGGCATGCAGTTCTACGCGAGACCTGATGTGCTCGTACGGGCCGGACGTTCCGTGTGTGGGGGGAGGGGAGCAGGTGGGTGGTCGTTGCGGACCGGTACAACGCGTCGCCGGCTGCGAAGACGACGACACCGCGGTCGGTCGAGGACCTCAAGTACCGGTACTACGAGGTCACGCGGTTGCTCGGCGAGTACCGCGACCGTGTCGCCGGCCAGCAGGAGCAGCACGCGGCTGCCGTAGCCGTCAAGCTGGAGGCGTCGGGCGAAAGCAGCGCCGTGCAGACGGCAGATGCGACGCCAGAGCGCGCCGCCGAGGCCGCCGCCGAGCCGGTGAAGCCCGCGGCCGCTGCGGCGCCGGCGCTGCTGCCGCCGGCGAGCGACAGGTTCTACGTGTTCAACGTCGCGTACGAGAAGCAGCGCAAGCGGCAGCTCGAGCTCGCGTTCACGCGGTCGCTCGACGACGAGAACGAGATCAAGCGGCTGGCCGAGGAGCTCCGGGCCGTCGAGCAGCAGCTGAAGAAAGCGGCCGTGAAAGTGGACACGAAGAAGAAGAAGGAGCTCGCGGACGTGCCGTTCACGATCGCGCGCGAGCTGCCGACCGGCGTGCTGCTGCGCAGCGCGCTACTCGCGCTCCCGCAGCACAAGCATGCGCTGAGCAGCAAGCTCGTGAAGAAGATGGAGCTGATGCTCGACGAGCTCGGCGTGCCCGTGCGGCCGATGCCGACGAAGGACACGTGCGAGCTGTTCGACACGCTGCGAAAAGACGTTGTCGGGCTCTTGAGTCTGCGCAAGCACCTCGCGGCGAAGCAGAGCGAGGCGCAGGTCCTCAAGGACCGGTTCAAGAGCCTCACTGGGACGGACTTCCAGCCCGTGACCACGCCCGTGCGGCGAGCAGGTACGATACTGGGATAGTGAAAGGGGTGGTGGTGGGAGCGAACGATGTGACAGGAACTCACTATACGAACGTCTCGCGTGTGTGGTTGTGTGCAGATCGGGGCGGGGATGCGCTGCCAGCGTCTGGGGCGTCGGCACTGGCGAGCGGCAACGCGGCAGGCGGCGCCAGCGCGACACCTGGCAGCCAAGGTACGACGGGGGGTTCCGTTGTGTCGTACTGGAGGTTGTCCAGCTGCATGGCCATCGTTTACTCACTGCTGCTGTGGACCTCGGGTGGCGCCAGGGAAAGCGCTCAAGCACGCGGAGAAGGCGTTCCGCGTGTCCAACAAGCGGCGCGGCGCAGGCAGCGGCACCCCCGGCGTCCCTGCGAAGCGAAACAAGAAGGTGCTGTGATCCGACCGACAGCTGCAACAAAGGAACACCGTGGGGCCTGCAGGGACCAACCGACCCACGGTGGCGCAGGCTGTGGCGCAAAGAGAATGAGAGTTCGTCTGGGAGCCATCAATCGATCGACCAATGAAATAAATGGACCAAGGAGACCCCAGCAGCAACCTCTTGGCTCGCATTGGTTGTCGAGTGCTTCCTCCTCGCGGAAGCTCCGGGGATGGCGTCGTTGCTGGTGGTGTCACAGTTGCGCTTGGAATCGATCGCGCAAGGAGTCTTCCGAGTGACGCGCTGCGAGAGAAACGGTGATCAACTCGACGGAAGCCTGCAGGGTTCTCGGTACCGGAGCCACCGCTGAGTAAACGTGGCGCGCACGCTTCAGCTCAGTGTCGTTCGGTGCTGCGGGGGGTGCAGGGAGCTCTTCTTTTTCATCTCTTTTTTTTTCTCTGTGGAGCTCTTGCTTCTTATCCCTCTTGCACTCTTTTGCTCTTTTTTCCGTTGTGCGATCTTTTTTTCACCGAGCTGCAAGCTGCTTGGCGCTCGCCACGATCTTCCTCCAAGTGGAGAGAGAAAGCAGGCGTAACCCCATCAAGGGTGGCGGTCTTCCACGGCGGGTAACCCGTCGGGGTACCTTGTGCTGGGACGCAGGCTCGAAGTCCCGGGAACCGGAGAGCCCGCTGCTGATCTCGGAGCTGCCTTGAACCGCCGATCCCCCCGCACACAACAGTGGGCGTGCGTGCGTGGGCGGGGTTAGTAGTACGGGTGGAACCCGCGCCCGCCGCGCCCGCCCCCTCTGCCGCCCCGGAAGCCGCCGCGCATCGGCCCTCGGCCGCGGCCGCGCCCCCGACCCCCGCGGCCGCCACGCCCGCCGCCACCGCGCGAGTAGTTGTAGCCGCGCACGTTCTGGCGCTTAGGCGTGACCTTGAGCTGGCGCCCGCGGAAGACCGTGTCGTTGAGCAGCAGCGCGCTCTCGACCGCGTCCCGCGACGCGAACTCGATGTACGCGTAGCCCTTCGGCTGGCCCGTGAACTTGTCGCAGAGGATCGTCACGCGGTTGATCGTGCCGCACGACTGGAAGAGCGCCTGCAGCTCCTCCGGCGTGCTGCCGTAGTCCACCTGCCCGATGTAGATCGAGTTGTCGTCCATGGCCGCGGCCGCCGCCGCCGCCGCGCTGTTCGCCGCCTGCATGTCGCCCAGCGAGCTCGCCGTGTTCTTGCCCATCTGCGTCTCCACCTCGCTCTGCATCTCGCTTAGCTTGGCCGCCTCCTCCTCCATCTCGCGCACGCGGCGCTTCATGTCCTCGATCTCCGCGTCCACGGATTCCACCGAGTCCGCGTCCGCGGCGCCGGACGTGCCGGCGTCCGCGGCAGCGGCGCCCTCTCCGCCCTGCTCCATCTGCGCGGCTTCGGCTTCGAGCTGCTCGAGATCCACACCGACGTCCGCCATCTTGTTGTTGTTCGTCGTGGTGGTGGTGCTGAGGGGGCTTTTCTGGCGACTGGGCGACTGCGCGTCTGTTTTTGGTTGGAGGCTGATTTCCAGCTTGCAGAATATGCGACATTGTCAAAAAATTGCAAGCTCGACTTCGAACACTGAGTCGAGTCGAGAACACTAAATTGGCTCCAAAGAGTCGAATTTGCCAAGGAGTACGTCAGCATAACGACACTTTCCAAGATCTCCTCCGGCTTGGGATCAATGACACCGGCGTCCCTGCTCGCGAGGCAGTTCCCGTGGCGGAACCGCGCGCTCGTGCTGCGTCTGCTCTGTTTTCTGCACGCGGACGACGTACGCAGACTGTGCGAGAGCCACCACGCAATTCTTAATGGCGTCCGCGCAGTGCTCCAGCGACACCAGCGCCAAGTCGCGCGCCTCGCACTCGCACTCTGGGGCGCTCGCGTGTTGCAAGTGGACTTCCAGTCGCGCTTCCAGGTGCTCGAGACGCGGCAGATTGCGCGCTCACAGTCGTCCGACCCGCGAGTTCCGCCACGCGTCGTATCGTTCTGGAGTGAGCGTGGGGAGGTACAGTGACCCAGAGCGAGTGAACTCGTCTGTGCGCCTGTATGTGCATGTGTGTGTAAGACCTGTTGAGTGGTTAATGGAACAGGCGTGCTCGGTCGCTGACGCCGCTTCTGTCTATGTATCGCACTCTGCATTGCATGGCGAATGCGTGACGTTGCGGCAGGTCGAAGGCGGAACTGTGACGCTCAAGCCGTCCGCGCTGCCGCTCGTGCACGGCGACGGACTCACGGTGCACTTCAGCGTGAATCCGAGCGACAAGCCGATGCTCACGAACGTCGTGCAGACCCAGCGCCGGATCTACACGATGGTGACGGTGAAGCTACTCAGGCGAGACGAGTTTGGGACGACTACTGCCAGCAGCAGTTCCCTAAGCACTGACGGTGGCAGCAGTGACGACGCGGCTGCGATCGTCCTACGCCAGTACAGCTATGAACGAGAGTTCGGAGAGTGGCGCACGCCGACTGCGCCAGAGAAGCGTTTGTTCGGCCTGCAGAGCGATGCGCCATGTCGGTTTGATCTGCTCACACGAGACGGCAGCGTGGTGCTGGAGCTCGAAGTTCCGTCCGGGGCGGACTCGCTGGTGGACTACTACCTCGTGAAGAAGGCGGTTGTGAACATCTCCATGGCGGAGCTGCTGCAACACTTCTTCCACAGCCTTCGGCCAACACGAGCGCTGCCGACTGCTGCAACGCACTTTTGCGCCGACTGCGTCATGTCGGTGCGTCCTGTTGAGTGAGTTGTTGGGGGTCTGGAGAGAGGAGGGAAGGGAACGCTCACCTCTCGTTCGAATCACTTGATTCTACGCAGCTCCGCTTCAGGACGCTCGGAGGCAAGCGACGTGTGAGCTCGTTCACGCTCCTGGGTCTTCTCAGTATTGAGCGACAGCAGCCTGACGGTGGCGCG
>SMMQ01001795.1:0-16088 GCA_008271595.1 [Pythium] brassicae (nom. inval.) | reverse complement strand
ATACTTCCAGTCGGTGATTCTGCACCAAGGAGCGTCGCCAGCTCGCGGCGTCACGACACTGCGGGCAGAGTGGCTCCCCGGCGTCCTCGAGTTCTTCCCGACGCTCGACTCGCGCCACCGACGGTGGTTGAAAGGACACGTGACGATCTCCAGCGTCGTCGGCAGCGGCGTGGTACAGGAGGCGGTGGTAGTCGCGCAGCATATCGAACGATCACGACTGGAGCGCTACGCAGCGTCGATGAGCTCGTACACTCGAGTTGAGCACTGATATGTTTGCGTAACCTTGACGCTGGGGGCGAGTCCGGCGAAGGCGTGACTCGAGCAAACGGACAGGGCTTCTCTGAACTCGCCCACTCGATACGCTGTCGAACATGGCACGCATGCTGCAAGGCCAGCGTCGGTTAACTCTCCATGAGCTCGAGCGCAACGAGCAGGATGGTGAGCCAGGGACCAGCTCCCTTGAGCTCTTTGCCTGGAGCGTCTGCGACACAATGTCTGCTTGCTCGCGACGCTCCTTTTGGCCGCGCGCTCTTCTCCTCTCCTCTGTCGTGCGTGTTGCTCGCTTTCTGAGACCATCTCACCAAGCAAGTCGGCATCAGAGCTTCTCCGAGCAAGTTCTCGCGGCTCCAGCCTCAGACAGCAACCGTTTGATTCTCTGAATCAGATATTGAATCTGATTCAAGTCTGGCAGTTGGAAATGTTGGCAACAGTGTTCGATCAAGTTACTGGCATGAAAGTGGACATCAGTGTTGCGGACCCGCGCCGCGGCGGTCGCGCGCAGCGGCTCTGCTGGTTTGCGGGCACTTCGGACGCGCTGGTGGAGGCCGCGGCGCGTCTGCAGCTGCGCCTCCCGGCTGTCGCCGGCGCGCCGCCACTGCTGCTGCGCGATGCGGACGGGGACCTGGTGCCTCTCTCGGCGGCGCTGCCTTCTGGCGCGAGCTTCGCGCTCGTGCTCCCGGAGCGCGCAGAGGGCGCTGAGAGTGTCGGCAGTGAGAACACGAGTGCGCGTCTCAGGCTCACACGCGATGAGGCAGAGGAGACGGAGCGGGGAGTCGGGGAGGAAGGCGAAGCACCGGAAGTGGAAGACCCGCGCAAGCGGCCGCGCACGAGCCTGAACAACGCACGGCGAGTGGCAGGGGAAGTGGCGAACGCACCAGCAATACCGGCTTCTGCTGCGAGCGCAGCGGCGGTCGCGCGGACGCCGGCCCCCGCGCCGCCGCTCAAGCTCCTCCGCGTGCAGTCGGTGGCGAGCGTGGTGACGCAGTTTCTCAACGTGTTCACGCAGGCGATCGGGAACGACGACAACGTGAGCTTCATCCCGAACACGGGCCGCTTCGCGCTCTACGCGCTCTACACGGCGCTCGTGGCGGACCAGGGGCTCCACCCGGCGAGCCAGGACACATTCTACAAGATGACGTCGATGCAGGGCAAGGTGGACCGGCAGCGCGCGAACCGCTTCTACCGGCACCGGCACGCGTCCGGTGGCGTTGAGGTCGTGCAGTACCGGCCGCAAGGCAAGGGCCCGCTGCTGCGCAAGTACGTGCCGGCCGAGTCGAGCGACGCAGAGCGCGAGCTGACGCTGCGCGCGGGCGCCCTGGCGCCGCTGCTGGACCAGTCGCCGGCGAGCCTCGTGGACCAGTACGTGGCGTTTGTGCGGGGCTTCGAGCCGATCTCCAAGGCCGAGTACCGGTCGAACAAGTGAGATGGTCGCCGCACGTACAGTACTGTTCGCTAGAGGGGGACAAAGTCGATGTGTTCCTCTTCCGCCATGGTGAGCTGGCGGCGTGCAATGCGACGATCGCAGTCGCTCGAGTGCGTCTTGCTTGCCCAAGCAGGTCGCCAGGGGAGCGCATCGCGCGCAAGAGAGTCAGGCAGAGGTGCCAGCGATGTCGAGAGCCCCGACACCCCGACTTGCAGGGCTGGCGCCGCGGCGGCTCCCGACCTGCAGCATGTGCGTGAACGCCTCCGTTTGAGCCTTGAGCTCGCTTGCGTGCATCACGCGCAGCCGCTGGATCGCGTCCATCGCGTCGCGCGCTCGGGTCTGCGCGTCGTCGCATCGGCCGCACGGCGACGGCGTCACGCGATCGCCACTCCCGCTCTCTCGAACCTCGGCGGTGTCGTCGTCGCCCCCCTCGCGTGGCTCCGGAGCCAAGGACGCGGCATCGCACAGGAGCAGCGCGCAGCACTTGCAGTGCTGTTCTCGCGGTGACCGCGACGTCCGCACGGCGTCGTCGTCGCTGTCGCTGCCCGCCTCGAGCTCTTGTAGCAGCAGGTCGAGCGGGAACAGGAGCTTGTCGGTGCTACGCGAGCTGCGCTGTCGTGGTCGCCTCATGGCCTGCAGTCCGCTCCCAGCCTGTGCTGCACCGCTTGCCGGCCGAACTGCTTGCCGGCTGAGTTCGCTTCGCGTTCTCCCTGCTGCTGCTCCTGTGCGCTCGTCCTCCGCCTTCGCGGCTCGGGCCCCCGCGTTCAGCGCCGCGACGTCGCGTCGCAGCGCCGCCTCTGCGTGGTGCGCCTTCCGCAGCAAACTCTCCAGCGCCAGGGCCTCTCTCGTGCGCTTGTGCAGCGCGAGCTTCGCCGCCTCGGCCTCGCGCCGGCGGAGCACCAGGTCACATTCGCGCGTCGCCAGAACCGCCTCCAGCTCGCGCTGCTTCCGCGCCGCCTTGGCAGCCAGCGCCTTTGCGTCGCCCGCCAGCTGCTCGCGCTGGCGGCTCAGCTCGCCCGCGTGCTTGGCCTTCGCCGCCTCGAGGCGCTGCAACGCGCTCGCCGCCTTGGTTCGCCACTGCGCCGCGTCCTGCGCGTGCGCGCTCCGGAGCTCGCTGGCGTCGGCCTCGAGCTTGCCGAGCTTCTCGGTGGTGGCGACCAGCGTCGCGGTCTTGCGCCGCAGCTCCTTCTGGCACTCGCGCAGCTCGGCGCGCGCGCTCTTGCTCTGCGCCTCGAGCGCCTCGTTCCGGCTCTGCAGCACGTGGACGCGGGCCTTGAGCTGCGCGGCCGAGAGCTGCATCTGCACGGCCTGCGCGTACTTCTCGTCGGCCTGGCAGGACTCGTCGAGCAGCTCCTGCTGTAGGTGCGGCACCTTGGCGGCGAAGAGCTCGTTCGCGCACTGGAGCGCGGCGTTCGTGGCCTTCGTGCGCTGCAGGTCGGCTGTGAGTACGTCCAGTTGCTGCTTCATCCGCGCGTTGCGCTGTCGGAGCGCCCTCGTCTCGCCGTCGGCGACCTGGTGCAGCCGGATCGTCTGCTCGGCGCGCGCGAGCTGGAGCCGGGCGGCGTCGAGTTGCTTGCGCAGCGGCTGGACGTGCGGCTCGTGCACGGAGTTACTAGGCGGCGGCGCACGAGCTCGACGTGGGGACCTTGTCGGAGTCAAGAGCTCAGCGTTTGTGATAGAGTCTTTGGGTGTACTAGTAGCGGGTTTCGCCGCACTGTCGGCCCTTGCAACCGGTGCAGCGTGGTCAGGACGACGGCGCTCGTGCGCCTTCGCGAGCGACCGTCTTGTCTTTGACGCGCCGCGATTGGCTGGAGGGGCTTCGTAGACGACAGGGAACAGGTCGCGCACGTTGTAAGGCCGGAGACTGGCTGGAGGCGGATCGGTCTCGGTCTCGAGTGGTAGGGGGATCGGTAGCACCACTGATACGTCAGTCGTTGGCGTATCCGAAAGACTACTCGGGTCTGCAGGGCACGCGCTCTCGTCCGAGTTCTCTGGGCTCAGCGAGCTTCCCGTGGACGAACGAGTCGCTTCGACCTGCTCCGAGCGGCCGTCGCTCTTGCGCTCTTGTGCAACCTGCGGAGCAACTATCGCTGGGTCGACTGGCGATCCTGACGGCTCCGCCCCTTGCACCGCAAAGCCTTCGTCGTAGGCCCCCGCCACGCTTTCAGCCACATAGCAAGACCCGATCAGGTGGGTGGAGACTCTGACTCTGTCCGGTTGCCCGGTGTCGCTGTCGTTCATGACGGCTATGACCGTCGACTGGTTTGAACTGTCGCCGCCGCGGTCTCCGGACGAACGAGGTGTCGTTTGAACAGCGCTCGTCGCAGCAAGCGCCAGCGTTGCGTCCGAATCTGCTGCCTCGCGGTCTCCGCCGGTTCTCGACACACTGTCGTCGTCGCCGTCCTGTCTGATTCTCACTACTGCTCCTTGCTCCTCCAGCGCGTCGCTGGCGTCAGTCTCGAGTGGATACCCACCCGCTTCAGCGTCTCTCTCCCTGTTCAGCTCGCCGTCATCTGGGCGCTCTTCAGCTTGCTCTGTGTCGGTGTCTCGCTCGTCATCATTGCCACCCCCACCAGCAGCAGCATCGCCGTCGTCGTCGCCGTCACCACTGACTCGCTCTGCGTCACCAGCTACTCCGTCGGACGCTTTGCTCCCACCGCTTTGCAGAAGACTCGCGTCGTCATCGTCGACGTCGTCGTCGTCGCCGCCGCTGCCTTCGAGGTCCAAGTCCGACCGGAACGACACGTCCAGCGAGAAGCCCGCGAGGTTCATGGACGTGCGCGGCAGCCCCAGGAGGCCTCCGCTCGTGCTTGCGTCCCCTCTCTCCCCCCACTCCTCCAGGCTCTCGCACGCTTCGCCACCGCTCCGCTCCATCGCTCACTCCCAAGCAAGTACACTGGACAATCGTAACCGATTTCGATGGGCATGCACGTCAACTCGTTCAGGACGACGTAGAGTAGTATACGTCGTAGTATACGTCGAAGTATACCTAGTGAAGGGCGCTGTGTCACGAAAGCGCTGTGCGGACGCAAACTACCAACGTATCTTAACGCGCAGGCGGCCCACGCCTACCGTACAAAAAGGAGCGCGCGCGCGCTCATGCGGCCGCAAAGTCCTTCACGAGCTGGCGCACGTCGTCGACCTGCGCGACGGCACTCTGCGCCCTCTCGACGTCCGCCACGGCGGCGCGGTGCGCGCGCTCGACGTTCTCCTGCGCCTGCGCGAGCTGCGCCGCCTTCTGCTCGCGCAGCGCGTGCAGCGCGCGCAGCTCCTCATCCACCACGCGCTGGCGCTCCGCGAGCACGAGCATCTCGGGCGACAGCGCGTCTGCACTCCCGGCCGCGTCGTCGTTGCCGTTGTCCTCCGCTTTGTGTTCGCTGCACAGCGAGTCCGCCAGTGAGTCAGTCAGTCAGCGTCACAGTCAGTTGACTAGCGAGCAGCTCCTGTTCCTGCCCCCACTCCCGTGTCGCACCTGTCGGAGCGCGCGCGCTTGCGCAGCACGTTCTCCTGCGCCTCCTGGATCCACGCGTCGAGGTTGGCGAACTCGCCGTTCACGTACGTCTCCTCCGCGAGCTCCTCAAAGTGGGTCTACCGCGCAACGCGAGCAACAGCGTCGTCACACCACCGCCGCACACTGTTCAGCGCTCTCGAAGCGTGCACGCACCTCGACGTCCTCGCACACGCCCAGCACGACCTGCGCGAGCGCATCGTCGGCGCGCGAAGTGGTGCCGTCGTCCGCGTCCAGCAAGCCCGGTAGCAGCTCGCTCAGGTCGGCAGGCTCCGCCACCCCACCGCCGCTCAGCCGCCGCTTGGCCGTCTTGGAGCGCGTGAGCATCTTGCGCAGACTCGCCTGCTGCGGCGCGCGCGTGATCGTCACGTTCAGCGCCTTGGAGAGCGCCAGCTTGGTGTGGCGCGCGCGCGCGGACGGCGCCTCCGCCACTGCGCTCGGTGTCGCCATCGTTTCGTGAGTGATGAACTGGTTTTCGATGCAATGTTGCGCATTTCGTGTACGTATTGCGGACTTTAGAAAACAAAAATCTGTCAATTTGTTTAATTACAGTTCTAAATTGCGGACGTAAGAAATTGACAACAAGTGAGAGAGCACTGTACTCATTTCGTGCATTCCAAAGTCAAAGTCGTCATTTTTGACGAGCCTGCCACAAGAAGGCAACAGCTCGACTCGCCAGCATGGAGGAGGCGTGGAATCAGCTCATGAGCGAGCGTACGTCGCTCCTCTCACGCCACTCGCTCCTGCTCGCACTCACACAGCGCGTGTGCGTTCCGCAGTACACGCGCTCAACGCCGCGTCCGTGCAGAAGCACCGCGGAAAGCTCGAGAACTCGCTCCACAAGGTGCGCGCGAACGAGCGCGGACCCGCGCACGTTCTGTGAGCGTTTGTATGTGACGCCGTTCTCTCTTGTTGCGCTCTGCGCGACAGAGTCTCGAGCCCTGCAGCGACAAAGCGATGCAGACGCGACAGCTCAACGTGATCGCCGAGGTGCGGCCGCGCATAACTCTGTGTACAGCGCGTGCTTCGGAGATAGCAGCCGACCCTGCGTGTGTGTGTCTGTCTGTTTGTCTATGCATCGGTGTATGTAAAGATCTCGCGGCTGTCGATGGAGGCCGTGCAGCTCGAGCTGGAGAAGAACATGGACAAGTTCGACTTGTACGTGCGGCGCAACCCGCTCGCAGTGCCCGTGCACCTGCGCGACGAGGTCGCGGCGATCCGCGCGCGCGAGAAGAAGAAGCACGATAAGACAGAGGCGGAGAACGCCAAGGCGCGCGCGCTACTGGATGCGCAGACGCGGCTGCGCGAGTCCCGACAGGAGATCGCGGCGCGGCGGCGAGAGCTCCTGCAGGTATGTGGCGTCTGAGGGTGTCTGTGGGTGTGTACAGAAGAAGCAGCCGACGGGACTATGGGCAGGGCCTGACGCCCGTCGCGCGCGCTCGTTGCCAGATGGACACGCGCCTCGAGCAGCTGCGCCACGAAGCGGCCGCGCTCGCGAGCGCGAAAGCCGAGTTCCGCAGCCTCCTCGACGCGCAGCCGCACGTGCTCGCGCTCCCGGAGACGGTCGTGAACCCGCTCAAGCGCACGGCGGACGAGGTCGCGCTGCTGCACGCGCAGGTGGCCAAGATGGATGGCATCCAAGTGGCGCTCGACGACGACGCGCGCGAGTTCAAGCGCGCGAAGACCGAGGGCCGCGCCACCTACTGTACGTGTGTCTGTGTGTGTGTGGTGCTCTCGTTCGTTGAGGGGGTGGAGAGTGCTGCTGACGCTTCTTCTTGTTGATCGGTGGACTGCTGCTTATGGTGGGTGGGTGGGTTGTTGGGACCGCTGCAGTGAACCTCCGCGCGCGGTTCCTGTCGCGCATGAAAGCCGGGCCGTCGCTGACCGAGTTTGCGAATGCGCTCGAGGCCAAAGCTCACAAGTGAAGAGCATGTATGGTGGGGAGGGGGGAGGGAGGGATAGTGTGCGGTATGAACAAGCGGTTTTGACGACAATGACGACCAGTCAGTCAATCAATTGAGGTGTTGACGCGCAGTCGGTGGTGTTCGTACAGTACTCCAGTCGAATCCGCGTGACGACAGCATCATACAGTACAGTACTTGAGGCACCTGACATCTCACAAGGATGAATGGTGTCACTATGCCGGCCCATGTGCAGTAAGTACACTACGTGCTGTTCGGAAGCGGAGCTGAGTTTCCTGCGATCTTGGTGCACATGGAGCGCAGCTGAAAGACTGTGAGTGCAATTACCTATTCAACAGCATACGCTGTTCAGTAGGACAACTTTGAATCGGACTCCAATCACTCACTCACTCACTGTGTGTCAGTCTCAGAGAAGCCCCAAAAGTGCTGGTGACAGGAGGGAGGAGCGCAGCAGCATGGGGGCTCTGCTGAACGACGGCCGCGACCCCGCGCACCACGCGGACCCTAGCGACGGGGCTCTCGCGCCGCCGCCGCACACCCTCTCGCTCTTCCATAGCCACCCGCACTTGCGCGAGTTTGTGTGCGGTGGCACCGCGGCCGCCATCAACATCGTCGTCACGTTCCCGCCTAACAAGGTCATGTTCCGCCAGCAGGTGCGTTTGTATGAATGCGATGACGCTTTGGATGCGATAGAAGAGAGAGATAGAGAGAGAGAGAAAGAGAGAAAGAGCGCAGCGTCGCAATTGACTCCACGTCTGCGTCATGCTTGAGCAGCTCTTCGGGCTCAACACGTGGGATGCGTACCAGAACGTGCGCAGCGAGGGGTTGCTGATGCTTTACCGCGGCGTCAAGCCGCCGCTGCTACAGGCGGCAGTGTCCAAGTCCATCATGTTCGGTCTCTACAACTGGTACGACGAGATGCTCGTCGCGCGCTTCGGCGATCGCACCGGCATCCACCTGCTCGCCGCGGGGCTCTCGGGCACGACAGAGGCGGTGCTCGCGCCGTTCGAGGTGCGTGTCGTGCGTGTGTGTTCAGGCGTGCGATAGCGGCGATAAAGGAGGAGGGGAGGGGGGGGGAAGCGACTAACACGCGTCGCTGTCTTCTCTCTACAGCGAGCCCAAACGCTGCTCCAGACGCCAAAGTTCAACAGCGAAATCAAAGGCGCGTACGACGCGATCGTGCACCTGAACCAGTTCGGGCTCCGCGAGCACTACCGCGGGCTCTCGGCGATCCTGCTGCGCAACGGGCCGGGGAACATCCTGTTCTTCGGGCTGCGCGAGCCGCTGCGGCAGTCGTTCCCTGTGGGCGACTCGTCGAGCGTGCGGATGCTCAACGACTTCATCTGCGGCGCGATGCTTGGCGCTGTCATTAGCACCGTGTCTTTCCCGATCAACGGTGCGTGCCGGGGCGCGCTTTTCTCCACCCGCGGCGCTCTCGTTGTACGACTGCAGGTGCTAACGCTGCGTGGCATCCTGTGCGTGTGTCGGGCTGTCGCAGTGGCGCGCACACGAATGCAGAGTGTGTACGGCGAGCCGTACATCGGCTCGCTTGAGGCGCTCCGGCTGACGTACGCTGAGCGCGGCCACAGCCTGAGCCGGCTGTACCGGGGCGTCCACATGAACTTCTTCCGGTCGCTGCTGTCGTGGGGGATCATCAACTCGGCGTACGAGAAGCTCAAGTCCGTCACGTGAGCCACCCGCTTGACATGGAGCCGCGCGCTTGCCCGCATAGCTCCATGAGTATCATATACTCCTCTTAGACTCCTTCTTCCGGCCCGGCGCGTGCGGGTGTCCTCGATCTCGGCTTGGGACTTACAGTGTGGAGTCCCGTTGAGGAACAGTGTGTCCTCGACGCTCGTGGGAGCCCACGCTGGGAGCGTCTCAAGCACCGCGTTCTCGGGCGCTGAAGTTGGACAAGACGGTGCCCTCGCCGAGCGTGTCCGGGAGCTCTCGCAGCGGGCTCGCGCTGACGACGAACGAGAAGTGGTACTGGCGCTTGTGCGCGAGTTCGGGCAGCCGCTCGATGCGGCTGCCGTTTAGCGAGCGCTCCGTGGCGTAGAGGTGCACGAGGGTGTCGAGGACCGCCGTGAAGAACGAGTGCTCCAAGTAAAGGCAAGCGATGGGCTGTTGTCGCTCGTGGAGGTCGGGGGGCAGCGCCAAGAGGTTCGTGTGCGTGAACTCGAGGTCCTTGAGCGTGTTCTGCAGCGGAGCAAGCCGCCCAGGTCGCGCGATATGTTGGTCTTGGCGATGGCGCACATGATCGATCATCTTGGCGTACGCGGTGGCGGAGTTTGCGTTTCTCCTTGGCGCGTGAAGAACGCGGAGAAGCGCGCGAGTTGGGTGAAATAGACCACGCAGACGCTTCGAATGTAATCTTGTAAGCGGCAGTACTCGTTCTACGCCTCAGTGTTCAAGCCCAGCTTTATTGAGTTGCAACTTCATGGATCCGCACGTGATCCAAGCTGGCGTCGATGCGCTCGAGCTCCAGCGCCGAATGGGTACTCCAGCTGCTGCGCCACTTGTACCAGCAAGTCACCTTCGCGCGCGAGCAGAACATGCGGGCGTCCTCGTCGACCCACGACTTCCTCTCTTGAGTGGCCGTGCGTGGCAGCAGCACCACGAGAGCAGCCACCCAACGTTGTCGAAGTCAGCAGCGTCGAAGCTGCGTCATCGAAGACGCGTTCGTGTTTCGTGCGGACACCAGAAGTCACCTCTACTTCAAATAAAGCAGTGTCCACCACTTCATTCGATTCTCACATACAAAGGTCGGCATCACAGTGAGATGCATACTTCTCGTCCACTCGACTTGTAAAGGTTCTAATTTGGCAAAATTGGTTCATTGTTATTTCGTCAAAAGCTTCCTGTCTAAATCGATCATCATGAGCTCACTCCCGAGTCTTCACAAATGATATATCCGTTTCCGCGACATCTCAACTGCTTGCTGTTTTATTTGGTTCCAAAAGTGTGCGATGAAATGCGATTACCTTTGCTTTCGTCATTTTCAACGGCTGTCTTGCGAATCGCTTCGAATCGCTTCAATTCAACTAGCAGAGTGGCAGGCAGAGTTCACTGCTGCTCGTTCACTTGCTTGCCCAGCAGCTTGGAAACACGATGCACGCCATCAGTTTACCTTTCCTCCTCTCCGCGCGCACTCAGTAAATCAAAGCGCACCACTGTTGCTCTCCAGATACTGTAGGCGACTGACTGACATGGTGCGCCGCACCGAGCTTATCGGGCAGTGACGACCACGTCCGCGCAGAACGCTGTTCATACAGTACCATCGCGAAACCCCAAAGAGCACATTTTACGACAAAATCGGGGCGAAGCAGTCCTGCAGGAGCGTTTCGTTGTTTGCACACAGCAGCGCGGCACGCACCCTCGGGAAAGAAGCCTCTTACATAGTTCGTGTCCAAGCCCCGCTCTCTCTCTCTCTCTCTCTCTCTCTCTCTCGAATTCGGTCTCATTTGTTCCTTGCTCTCGGAGCTGAAAACGAGCTGTGAGCAAGATGCTCCTGAAGCTGAACTCGGACAGATGCGCTCCAGTGGATGCTGGTGCGAAACTCGTCGAAGTTTTTGTGTGGATCCAAGAAATATCTTCTTTTGAGTATGAAGTTCAATTATCCTCTATTGACTAATAAAATCAACTGGCATAATTGATTGATCTTCTGAAAAGACTGTCTTCAAGGACGCTTGAAGCTTTTGTCAAAAACCTGCTGCTCTTTCTGGATGAAAAAGCTCTGAGACAAAATGTAGGCACGCAGAATGCCAAACCGGAGCATACTGAGATCAAATACAGACGAGAAACGAGCAAGATGTCCACGACGCTTGGCAAACGTGTGGAGTTCAGTATCGAGTCGAAGTGGAAACGCTCCGTGACTTGCCTTCTGTATGCACTTTGTAAACATCGCGGCCGATTCCATTGCAAAAAGCGAAAGAAGAAGGTGAAAGATGATGCGCGGCGACTGGCCCGCAAACGCACCAGATTCCTCCTCTCTTGCTCGCCCTGCTTTCGCTTGCTCACCTCCCTCTCCTTCGTCCCTCACTCCCTCTCGCTCTGCGGTATGCGGCGCGCGTTTTCGTCATTCGCGGATCCGCGCCACAAGCCACACATTCATTCATTCATTCCATCACCACGCCGCTGCTCAGATGGCGACGTCAACCACCGCCACAGCAACCCGCCTGCCGCTCGACACCCGCCACCACCACCACCACCACCACCACACACCTACAGCAACACAGCAACTCGAACCCGTTCACATCGGCAGACAGCGCTACCGCGTGCGCGAGAAGCTCGCCGACACGCTCTTCGGCGGCGTGTTCCTCTGCGAAGACACGCGCCACGATGGCGCCTTCGTCGCGATCAAGCACGTGCTGCTCTCGAAAGCCAAGCACGCACTGGAGACGCTGGCTGGGAGTATCGACAACCCGTGGGTCGAGCGCAGCACACTCGTGCAGCTTGCGCGCCTCGAGCCGCACGCCAACATCCTGCGCGTGCGCGACGAGTTCATCGAGGACGACGCGTGGCATGTCGTCATGGACCACTGCGGCGGCGGCGACCTGCTCGGCGCATTACAGCGAACGCCGACCCACCGCTTCGTCGAGTCGGAGGCAATGGCACTGTTCGCCGAGGTCGTGCAAGCGGTGCGCTTCTTGCACGCAAACGGCATCGCGCATCGCGACCTCTCGCTTGAGAACGTACTGATTCAGGACGGTGTGCCGAAGCTCTGCGACTTTGGGCTCAGCACCGACGCACGAAGAGCCTGCTGTGACCGCGTTGGCAAGGCGTACTACATGGCGCCGGAGGTGGTCGCGGAGCAGGCGTACGACCCTGCGGCAGCGGACATGTGGTCGCTGGGGATCTTGCTCTTCATCATGCTCACGGGGTCTCCGCTCGTCCCGAGTGCGAGCGAGAGCGACGCGGCATTTGTCGCAGTGAAGAAGTTCGGCGTGCGCGCAGTGCTGAAGGTGTGGGAAATGGAGTTCTCGGCAGCCGCGACCGATCTGCTAGAGGCGCTGCTGGAAGTGAACCCTGCGGCGCGGTGCACCATCGAAGACGTCGCGGCGCATGTTGCCGCAGCATTCCCGCCGATCGGCGGACTATAGAGCTCTCAGTTTGCGCAGAGTAGCAGCGTCAAGGCGCCTCGCGCGACCATCCGTGAAGTGGTCCAACAAAATGGGAGCAAATAATCAGCTGCAGTCCTGGATTCGACTGCAGGAACCTCACATTTTGTTCGTGCAGCAGCAGTCGCAACAGTCGCAGCGGGACGGAGTCAAATATTGTGTGTCGTTAGCGAATGTTCGTTGCGCGAAGAAGTTGCAGCGGTGGCAGCTCGTGTGCGCATGCATGAGCGTCGCGGTTGAGTCGTGGTGAAAACGACGACGCGCTTCGATACAGGAACGTGCCGAACAATGACCACAGAATGAGTGTGTGCTGGACAGCATACAATCGATCAGAGAGTGGAGCAAGGGTGCGACGGCGGTGTTCGGCCGCCATCAGACGCGTCAAATCGGGTTTCTGTGCGATCTTGAAAAGCCGCAAAATAGTTTATTTCTTTTTGCTGGCTATTTTTTTGAAAGAGGGTGTTTTGTGCATTGAGAACGTGTTGGATCTCGTAGACCCTCTAGGATGCGCTGCGATGTGTGTGGGCGAGAAAGTTGTGTGAGCCAAGGTGATGCGAGCGAGCGAGGTGGTTCTGGTCCAACAAGAACTGCACGGAAAGCAGGAGTGTATCGAGTGGCAGGGTAAGGGAGGGAGGCGCTGCAGAGCCGCTGGCAGGCACACAACTGAGATTTCGTCACTCTGTTAAAAAAAAAGTTAAAAAGTGTGCCTGGGAAAGCATGGGTCCAAAAAGAAACCAACCACGAACGAACTTAGATTTATCTATCGATACAGCTTCCTGCNNNNTGCTTTCCAGCTGAGCGTTGCTGTTGGTGATGCCCTCAACTTATCTGCTACCTGAGTCTGTTGTGTGTTGTGAAAAAAGACTCAGGTTCGTTACTGCTGTCGTTGTGGTTACAATTGGTCACCAAAGATATCGCGATTTCTTTCTTTCTTTTTTTGAAACCGTGAAAAACGGCTCTCGACTATCCAGTCTATAACAGTCTATAAGGCCAAGATCTCATTTTGCACAAACGAATTCGACAGGGGATCGAGTGATGGCGTCCAAAAGAGCGGTCCAAAAGACGAGTCCACCTCGAATTCACTCACATGGACGAAATCCGATCCTCCAGGCGTGGCTGCCACTCTCTCACTCGCCGCAAATGTTCCATGGTGCCAATTTCAGATCTGATGGCGCTTGGCAGCGTCCAAGAGCCAACGGCTTTGTTGTATGTAGCAGTTGTCCCCAAGCTTGCAAGCCTGCCTGCCTCCTTGCCTGCTTGCCTGGTCTAACTTCATTCCGCAACTCGCCACACGAGTCACAGCGCAGCGACTCTCTTCTCGCTCTCACACTCACTTTCTCGACAGCAGACGGACGACGATGGCACGCGCGACTTCCGCTGCGGCCTCCACCCACTCGACCGCACCCACCCCTCTGCTGCTTCACGCGCGCTACCGCGTGCTGCACAAGCTCGGCGACGCACTCTACGGCGCCGTGTGGCTCTGCGAAGACACGGCAGCAAGCAACGCCTTCAGCAAGGCAGCGGCACCACTCGTCGCAGTCAAGCAGGTCTCGCTCCGCCGTGCACGCCTCGCACTCGAGCGTAACTGCAATTTGGACAACCCCTGGGACGAACGCCGCACCGCCACCACACTTACCCGTCTCGGCGGACACGAGAACATCCTGCAGTTCCGCCACGAGTTCATCGAGGGTGGCTCATGGTTCGTCGTCATGGAACTTTGTGACAGCGGCGACCTGCTCGACGTGATGCAGGGCGCGGACAACGCGCGTCTCTCGGAACCGCAAGTGCTCGCGCTGTTCGCCCAGATCGCGCGCGGCGTGCACTTCCTGCACGCGAACGGCATCGCACACCGCGACCTCTCGCTCGAAAACGTGCTGCTCCAGGACGGCGTGTGCAAGATCAGCGACTTTGGGCTGAGCACGGACGCGAGCCGCGTGTGCGACGAGAAGGTCGGCAAGGCGTACTACATGGCGCCGGAGGTGGTCGCGGCGCAGGCGTACGACCCTGCGGCGGCGGACATGTGGTCGCTGGGCGTCATGCTTTTCATCATGCTCACGGGGTCTCCGCTCGTGCCGAGCGCGTCAGTGCACGACAAGTCGTTCCAGGCACTGGAAGAGTTTGGTGTCGCGAAGATCCTGGACGCGTGGGGCATGGCGGCTGACGTTTCGGCGGCGGCCACTGACTTGCTTGCGGGTCTGCTGGAAGTGAACCCTGCGAAGCGCTTCACGATCGAGGACGTCCTGCTCCACCCGTGCTTGCAGCCGCTTCTAGCAGCGCAGTCGCAGCAGATATAGAGGAGAGCGCGCGAAGGCAGCTGCAGACGAACCCCCGCATTGCGCGAGCATCGTCTTCACCGTCGCCAAGTGAGCGAGAAGCTGTGCAGACGCGCGCGCCAGAGTGCAAGCAGGTGTGCGTGAAATATTTAGAGAGGATAACATGGGAAGTATTTATTGGACGGCGTTCTTCAAACGACGACAGGTAAGCAGCAGCTGCGCACTCGTGCTGGCACCGCACACAACCTTACGCAGACAAGGAGCGATAGAGTCGGAACGGCGGCACTGCTTCTCGAGCGCAGTGCGTCAACTCACTGTGTGCAGCGCAGCGCATAGTGATGGATTGACCGTTTGGCAGCGTTCTATCTGACCCCTTTGCAGCTCGCTCGCGCTTCCGCCTTCGCGCAGGTGCAACTCGACGTTGCGACGACGACATCATGATGGCTACACGAACCTGGCGCTGGGTCTTTGCGACGCTCGCACCTTACCAAGTCTTGCCTGCATCTTGCCAAGTATCTTCTGTACCGTAATGCAGCTCTCGCATGGATCGCTATCGCTGCCGCTGCCTGAACTCAACTTGGCGGCGCGAGATCTACGGCGCAGCCTCCCCATGAGCTCTCCCATGCCCAGCGCACACAGTCGCATACTGGATGAGGGAGAGAGAACCGCTTGCGGTGCTGTGGAGCGCGATCTTGATTCGTCATACAAGGCAAACTAGCTCGATATCTGGTGCCGCACTACTCACTCTGCTTGTTCATTACCCGCACCGGCACTCCCACGCGCATCACCGCTGCATCCGGTGTAGCACCATCGCGATGAGGTCGTCGTCCGAGAGACTCACGTCCTTCGCCCACGGCGGCGGCGCGAGCGCGAGTCCCTGCATGCTCTGCATAATCGCAGTGCGCGTCGCCGTCTTTAGGGGTTGTGGGCTCCCTAGCTTGCGTTCCGCACTCACTTCGCTCTTGCACTCGTCGCGCTTGTATCGGTCATCTTTACGCTCGAGTTCACTGGTGACTTCACCGTCGCTGTCGTCGTCCAGTCGCTGATAGAAGTCGCTTTCGGCTCTGTCATCGGCGCTACCCGAGCCGCTGCTGCTGGTCGGAGACGTTGGCAGCACCGCGTACGCACTGGTGCTTTCTCCGTTGTCGTGGCGGTCTCCAACCTCACCCTCACTGTCGCAATCGCTGTCGTTATCGCTGTCATGAATGTCTGGTGCCGGTCGCGACTGCGCCAGAACGGCCGCGTACTCGGCCTCAAGCAGCGCCAGCGCGTCGAAGCGCGCGAGGAACTGCGCCTCGATGGCTGTGTCGCGCTGAGTCGCTGACGTCGCCTCCTCCCCCTTCGCCTCCTCCTCCTTGTGCGATGCCTGGAAGGCGTCCATTTTGTGATGCTGAAAGGTAGCTGGCTGCATTTTTGTGGCTTCGTTCTTGTATTTTTATCAAAACTCCGACAACCCATGTCGAGGAATCATGTACAGTCCCCGACAGTGGTTTGTGAACATGGACATATTTTAGACTGTCGGAATCAAAACTCATTTTTTCGTATTCAAAACGTGCTCAAATG
>SMMQ01001794.1:9831-22087 GCA_008271595.1 [Pythium] brassicae (nom. inval.) | reverse complement strand
CCATCGAACGCGCCGTACCCAGATCGAGCCGACATCTGCGGTGGTGGAGCTTGGAACTCGCCGTAGCCACTTGCACCATCGAACGCGCCGTACCCGGAACCTATCGTCATCCTTTCGCGAAGCGGATTCAGCTGACTTCCACGCTGCTGTTCGCGCATCGGTTGTTGAGAAGCCCGCGGCTGGAAGTGAACACAGCGCGCAGGTGTCTGCTGGGTTTCTTTGCGCCGATCTTCCTGTCTTGTGTTTCTTGTAGTATCTTTCACGTAAAGCGAACTCTCGGCGGGCTCCGGCGCCCGTAAGGCGGTCTGGAGCCCATTCGTGAACGTTGTGCCGACCCGGTCCTCGGCGTTCCTCAAGTAGCCCTTGTAGCCCAAGATTGGCGGGTTCCGCTTGACCGGTGCGGGCTCAGCTTCTTCGTCCTCGCATTGCGGCACGCAACTAAACAGTGTCAGCGACGCTAAGTGGCATGGCAGAACCAGTGGTGTGCGTACCCAGTATACACGTGCTCCGGTTGCGCAACTTTCTTCATCACGCGGCGCTCCGCGGCGGTGGCCGGCAGCGCATTGCCGGACAAAGGGAGAGTTGCGGAGGCAGGCGCGTGGTGGATCGGGTTGCGCGCTTGTGGCGCAAGCGGCCGCATGCTCGTTCGGTCTTGCGAGCTTGGGTCGAAAGTCCGTTTCACCAACAGCCAACAGGAATTCAAAAACCACTGGAGTTCCTTCCACATACAAACTTCAGTCATTCGATCGCAAGGAGCTTGCTGTTCAACAGCGCACTTCTTCAGACAGCGACCAACTCGGCGCACGCAGGGTCATAGGAAAATGTGTAGTAACTCGGGTGCATGCAGCTCCTCTCCGTCCCTCCCTCGCTCCCCCCACTCCTGGCGGTGGCGTTGCCACTGGCCCATCGTCCCTCTCACGGACTCGCGTTCGTTCCCAATCGCTCTCACTCACACGCCAACTTGGAGTCGAAGCTGCTGAGCGTGATCGCGAACGCCTGGAGCGGGCACAGCGGCCATCTGAAGTCCATTGTGAAGAGGTCCTTGCCGACGCGGCCGAACTGGAGCACGACCGTTTCCTGGTCCTCCGGCGTCACGAGCTGGAAGTTCTTGACCGACGCCATCGTCACGCGGCCGTTAAAGTTGAGCACGTACGCGCACACCTGATCGTTCCAGCGCGGGGGCTTGTTGATCAGGTACGTCAGGTTCGTGTGGTCCTGCTCCTTGCACTTGTTGATCATCTCGTCCTCCTTCGTGAGCGGCCGCCAGACCACGCGCGTGCCGTCTTCGCGCACGCGCGGGACGCACACTTTCATCTTGCGCGGCCCACGGTGCCCGAGCACGTTCGCGGCGTACATCGAGATGCCGAGCTCCTGGCGGATCCCCGCCGGATTCGACGTGATCGTCTGTGTGTCCGCGTCTTTCGGGTTCACGCCGTTGTCGTAGATCGCAAACTCGGTGCCGAGAAAGTTCGCGCGCAGCTTGCCGACGTAGTTGTCGCTCCCGCGGCGCGACAGGTCCCCGCGCTGCATCGAGACGAGGTAGTTGCTCGTGCGGTTCTTCGGGCGCTTCTTCGCGGTCAGCAGGAACCGGTCGCCCTCTTTCATGTACAGGCAATACTCGGGGAACATCTTGTTCGCGCCCGACTTGTTGCGCTCGATGTAGCACTCGAGCACGTCGTAGGCCTTCGGGATCGGGCGCAGCACGAACGCCTTCATGTCCGCCATGTCGAGCTTGGGCTTCTTCACCACCGCGCCGCGGGGCTTGGCGGCGGCCGCCGAGGTCGGGTCGTGGCTCGTCGCGGCGTTGTCGTCGCGCTCGTCGTCGGAAGACACGCCGGGCGACGCGGAGCGCGACCGCGAGCGGGACGGCGAGCGCGAGCGCGATCGCGAGCGGGACCGCTCGCGAGCATTCGCCTGCTCGTCGCGTGTGAGGGCAGCGAACAGACACACTCTCAGGTTGCAAGCGACGACGCAGGGAGCTCCGACGTACAGTCTTCGAGGCGCCGCTGCGACTCCTGCGGTCGCCGTCGTCGCCGTCGTCGCGGGCGCTGCAACAGCACCACGAGCGTCGCCGCGACGTTCAACAAGGGCTGAGCCGATTGAAGGAAAACACACACTGACGAGCCAACACGAGCCGCACCTCGTGCGCTTCGACGCAAACTTGTCTGGCTTTGCAGGCGATGCGTCAAAGTCCTTGCTCCCGCGACGGCGCTCGCCGTAGTCATCCTTGTCGCGCGACACGCTGCCCCCGCGGTCGCTGCTGGTGTTCGGGCGGCCCTTTGAGACTGCGTCCCGGTCGCCACGGTCGCGCTCGCGCTCGCGGCTCCGGTCTCGGTCGCGACCGCGGTCGGACCGGTCATAGCCGCGGTCGTGGTCCCGACCGCCACGGTCTCTCTCACGGTCGCGATCGCTACGGTCGTAGTCGCCTCGGCCGCCACGGGCGCTCTCGCGCTCCGAGGTTCCTCGTCCGCTGCTACCGCCTCGCTCTCGGCTGCGCTCGTAGTCCCGATCGTAGTCAGCGTCGCGTCCGCGGTCTCGGTAGTCAGAGGTGCGACGAGGTTTCCTCTCGTCGCCGTCGTCGTCGTCGTCGTCTGCGCCTCGGCGGGCGTACGACGGCTCGCCCGCGTATCCGCGGCTGCTGCCCCGACTTGTGCCGCTGCTGCCGCGGCGCGCAGGGAGAACGTCTTCGTCCTCGTCGTCGTCTCGACCGAAGCGCCTGCGCGCGCGCACGAGCACACAACGGTCGCGTTAGCACATCGCACGTACGCAGGCTGACAGAGTTCTCTGCATTCAGTAGACTTCAGAGCGTACGACGGCTTGTCGTCGACGTCCAGCGACCGCGGCGCCGAGTACTGTTTCGGCAGCGACGTGCGGACGACGCCTGCACATCACGCAGTGTGGTGGTTCGAGCCAACAGGTGAGTACTTTGCATAGCAGGGCATTGCTTCACACGGACGCACATCAGCACGCACGCACGCACCGCCGCCCATGCGCTCCTGTAGCTTCTTCTTCTGCAGATCGCGCTGCTGCTGGATCACACTTGTGCGCGCGCCGGAGACGAAGTCGTCGCCGCCCACAATCGACTCGATCTCTTCGTCGTCCTTGAGCGAGTTCGGGTGCGGCGCGCTGCCGAAAGCCCTGCCGCCGCTGCTCCGCTTGTCGTCGAACGAAAGTGACTCGACAGCGTCGGAGACCGCGTCGGCTTGCGAGCCGCGCTTGGCGGGTCGCCGTCCGCTGTCATCCTCGAAGGACGAGTCGTTCATGAACATGGCGCTTTTTGGGTGCCGTCACACCAGCGCTGCTGGCTTTGCTGGCGCGGCGAAGAGAACTGCTGTGGGTCGCGCGCGTGTGCTGGTGCTGCTTCCTCTGTGTGCGTCTTTTCCTCACCTCTGTGCCAAAGGATCCGTTACATACATGGCTTCATTTTTAGCTTCGTTCTCCGAAATGGTGATCTTCACCGCATATTATTCGTAAATCACGAATATAGCACCAAAAATCTAACAAATAGCCGCTTTTGACATCACTTATTCTGAAAATTCATAGAATGCCAATCTCAATTCAAATTCGAATCGGTTGTCTGAAATCCCCGTCTTCTTTCTAGCTTGCACTGGGCGAAACTGCGCCACGCTTTGCAAGCTCTGATGGCGACACCGATCCAGCACTCCCTCAAAGGTGCTCCTGCTGTGTGCCAAAGCACCACACGCGTCCAAACGACCAACACCCAGTGCGCGAGATCTTCCGCTCCCGCGCGCCGCCCGCCGCCGCCGCCGACGGATGACGCAGCAGCCCACGCCCGCGCGCCGCAAGGGCTCCGTGGGCGACAGAGAGGCTGCCCCGTCTACTGCCGTCGGCAGCAACAACAGCCACAGCAACAGCGCCGGCCGCGCGCAGACGCCCTCGCGCCAGCTCCGATCCAGCACCACAACCGGCAGTAGTAGCAGCACGTCGGCGAACCCGGGCGGCAACAACAAGCCGACGGGCGCCGCGCGCGCGTCGTCGGCCCCCAAGCAGCGCGGGAAGAGCGCCAGCGCGCCGCCGCCGCCGCCGCCGCCGCCGCCGAGCCGCCACGACGCCGCGCTCGCCCGCATGAAGGCCGAGGCGGCGGGCAAGAGCGAGGACGAGCTGCAGTTGCTGCTCCAGCAGCTGCTGCGCAGCGCGCGCTTCACGGACGCCGCGTACCTGATCGCTGCGAGCACGGCGCTGGCCGCCAAGTTCAAGACGTCGGACGTCGTGCGGCTCATGCTCGAGGCGAAGCAGTTTGAGCCGACCGCGCAGCTCATCCGCGCGATGCAGCTGCAGACAAACCAGCTGCTCGTGACGCTCTTCGTGAAGGAGCTCGTGCGCGGCGCGCAGTTCCACGCGGCCGTGCGCTACGCGCAGGAGTTTGTGCAGAACTTTGGCAAGACGGACTTTGGGCCGCGGGACCTCGCGCGGCCGTCGTGGACCCCGCAGGCGCTCGTGCAGGCGATGGTGCGCGCGCGCCACTTCCGCACCGCGCTCAAGTTCGCCAAGCAGTTCGAGCTGCTCGCGACGTTCCCGGCGCGCCCGCTCGTCGCGAGCATGCTCGAGGCGCGGCAGTGGGACGACGCGGTCGCGAGCGTCATGGAGCACCGGCTCTTTGCAGACTTTCCGGTCGACGCGCTCATCGCGACGCTGCTCGGCGCGCGACAGTGGGCGCTCGCGGCCAAGTGCATGGGCAAACTCGCAGCGAACAAGCCGGCGCTCGACGCAGCTGCCGAGGCGCTCGTGCGCGCTGCCGCGCGCGCTGGCGACTTTGTCACCGCGCTCCGGTACCTCCGCGAGTTCAAGCTCGAGCAGGTCGCGGAGCGCCGCCGCGCGCTGCTCGAGGATCTGGTCAGCACCATGGTGCTGTACAGCGAGATGTACAAAGCGATCAAGTACGCGCTCAAGTTTGGGCTTGCAGACAGCGACGAGGCGGACGCGGACGAGATGGCGCCTGGGGACGGCCCGTTCGCGACTGCGACGCTGGTGCGCAAGGCGCTCGAACTCGGGCAGTACCACGTTGCGAGCCTGTACATCAAGAAGCTCCGGCTGAAGGATCAGTTCGGGCCCGAGCTCGCGGAGATCGCGCTCAAGCAGCGCGCACGGCTGCTCGAATTCCGCGAGTTCGTCGGCTTTCGCGACGCGCAGCTTGGCCACCCCGCGAACCAGCACGCGCTCGCCGCGCTGCTCGGCGACAACGTCGAGACAGACGCCGACTTCGTGGAGCTCGAGACCGCGGCGGTGGAGATTGTCGTGACCGAGACCGAGGAGATCGTCCCGCGACGGAGGCGCGAGCCGGCGCCGACGCCGACGGACCTGACGCTGACGGGTGATGGCGAGTCCCTTGCGGGTGTAACGGCGGCGGCCAGCAGCGAGCCGAGCCGCCACGAGGGCGAGCGCCAGTCGCGCTTCAGCTTTGCGCGGGCGAGCGCGACGACAGAGTCCAGTGCGCAGCCGCCGCCGCCGGGGCTACTGATGTCCTCTTTCCCCGCCACCGAGCAAAGCTCCAGCGCTTCAAGCTTCGACTTTGCTCAGTTCGCGAGCGCGCTGCAGGGCACCACGCAGCAGAGCCACGCACCGACGCCTCCTCAGGCCCTGCCCGGGATGCAGATGAGGCTGCCGCCCGCGCTGACCCAGCTGCCACCCCCACCCCCACCGCCGGGGCCGCCGGGGATGCAGGCAATGCAGCAAGCCGCCATGTATGCGCCGATGGCGCCCAGCCACCACTTTGGACGAGAGCCAATGCCGCCGCCGCTCCCGTACGCGCCGATGTACCCGCAGGTTTCCCAAAGCGGCGGCTTCCTGTCGACCATGAACGCGGGCCAAGCGCCGTCGCTCTCGTCGTTCCTACCGCCAAGTGCGCAACCGAACCCGACTGGCGGCTTCTCGGGCATGGACATCTCGTCGCTCGCGATGCAGTTCCACTCTGGCGGCGGCGGTGGGGGCGGTCCGCCAGCGTTCAGCATGCCCGCCAACCACAGCGGAGCGATGCGCTTCGCGCCGCAGCCGCCGCTCGCAGCATCAGCGCCCCCCAGCGCGCCGGCGCCGGCGGGGCTCTCCCAGCTCTTCCCTACCTCGTTCGCGCCGCCGCTGCCGCCGCCGCAGTTCGCACCACCGCCGCGGTCCTCGTTCAAGCCGAGCATCGGGTACACGTCCGTGACGACCACGCGCCAAAAGAAATAGACGACGACGACGACGACGACAGGCGCGTACGTGGGTGTGTGGGGGGTGGGGGGTGGGGGAAGAGGGGCAGCGAGAGAAGAGAGTGTTGCAGCAATGGAGCAAGAGAGAGAGAGAGAGAGAGAGAGAGAGAGCAAGGCGTTGGCTTGTGTTGTGGGAGGAGGGGAGGGGGATGATGGATGAAGGTTGAACCAGTCGCTCGGAACCGCCGGCTCGAGCGCTTGCGAACTGAACTGTCAGTTCGCCTTCCGGGCACCGGCTTTCGGGTCTTTGAGCTTGGCGGCGATCTCGTCCCACGACTTCCCGCGGACGCTCAGCAGGCGCTCGGCGCGCTCGACAAGCGACCCCCTGGCACCCACGACGCAATCAACACACACACACAATCACCAGCGGCTGAGCCCGTGCGCACTGTCTCATCACTCGTTCGCCACACCACGTACCCGCACTTGAGCCCGCGGTGCTGCAGCTCCTGCTTCAGGGCGTCGAGTCCGAGCTTCGCGAGCTCGTCGACGCTCTCGTAGGCGCTCAGCTCGATCGGAATGTACGAAGCCTTCGCCTCTTGCGTCGCCTTTTGCGACGCCACGGGCTCGTTGTGCTCAACAGCAGCAGCAGCAGCTGGAGGCTCAGCAGGCGCAGCAGGCTCGGCCGCCTGCGACAGGTTGGCGTCGCGCTCCGCCCCGGCCGAAAGAGCGTCCCACACCGCCCTGTAGCCCACCTCTTGGAACGCAAACGGCTGCGCGCCAAGGTTGACGAGCACGATCTCCGCCTGCTCGACGCTGATCGCCGGGAAGAAGCCGCACTGCTTCGCAGAGGCAGCAGCAGCGACAGCGACGTCGTCGTCGTCCTCGTCCTCGTCCTCAAGACACCGGACGCCCTCGAACGCGACGCCCAACGCGCCGCCGTTCCGTGAGAACGCGATCGTGCCGGCGTCCAGGTCCAGCAGGCACCCGATGACGTCGCCTTTGGTCCACGCAGCGCCGCCGCCGAACGCGCTCTCGCGGCCCGCCGACCACTTGAGCTGCCGGCTGCCGTCGTACGCCCACGAGCGCGCGTGGTCACCGACGCCGTCGCCCGCCGCTGAGTCCGCGGCGAACGAGCCGTCCGCCCAGCCGAGCTGCGCGACGCCGGCGGTCACGAGCCGCACCTCGTAGTACCACTGGCCCGCCGTCACGCGGCACGCGGACGCGGTCGCGGTGCCAAAGTTGCTCTGCCCACGCAGCTCGCACAGCCCGTGCTTGAACGCCGTGCCGACCGCCCCGCCCAGCGGCGCGAGCCAGGCCGGCTCGAGCGCCGCCGGCTCGAGCTTCTTGCTCTGCGCGCGGCGGCGCTGGCGCAGGCCCTGCCGGACCGCCTCGGCCACGTCGTCCGGGATCTCGCGCTCGTAGTCCACGTAGCCCGCGAGCCCCTGCTGCTTGGTCTGCTGCGCCGCCTCTTTCTTCGCGCGCTTGAGCTCCGTGAGCCCCGCGCCGCGCAGCTCCTCCTCGCCGTGCGCGTAGTCGCAGTCGCGCCCGCGCGGGCAGCCCCACCAGCGCGGCGCACGCGGCGGCGGCGGCGCGCGCCCGTCTGCGCGCGCCTGCTGCCAGTGCTTGCAGAGCACCGTGTTGCGCCGGCGCTTCATGTACGACTTCTTCGCGCCCTCGGCCCACGACGGCGTGGCGAGGTACCAGCCGGGGATCCCGCTCGGCGTCTCATCGTCGAGCACCTCCTGGTCCGAGACGCCGAGCTTGCGGCGTTGCGCGCGCGCCTCGGCGTCGTCACGCCACTTTTGCACCGCGACCTCCTGGTTCACGTGCCGCAGGCGCCGGCCGTTGAGGTCGCGGCAGGCGCCGAAGCTCGTCGTGGCTTTCGCGCCCGCGCCTTTCCCGCTGCTGCGCAGCATCGCGCCGAAGCCACCCTTGCCGCCGCGCAGCCCACCGCTCAGCCGCGCGCGCACGAGCGCGGGTAGGCGCGGCACATGCGCGTCCGCCGCGAGCCGCCGGCCGTCGGCGTAGAGCTCGACCAGAGCCGCGGGCACGCCCTCACGCGCCTGCAGCTGCTCCTTGAGCGCCGTGACGCTCGCGCCCACGCGCGGCAGCGAGATGCACAGTGTGCGGCTGAAGTGCACGAGGAAGGCGTCGTCGTCCGCCATGGCGAGCAGAGAGGGGGAAGGAAGGAAGAGACGGTCAAGCGAGGGGGCTTTGCTGGAGCTGGAGTGGCGGCCGAGTTTTGGCTGTGCGCAGAGAAACTGAGCTTGCAGGAAACGAGATGTTTCAGTGAAACGCAAGCTCGCCTGGAGTTTTGAATAAGCTTTCATATGTACGAAATACTAGACTTTAATACGTCTATTTAATAATTGAATAAAGTATGTTTGATGTGCTCCAAAAGTAATATAATAATTTAAATGTCTTATTGTGATATATTAGGAGATTTAATGAGACTATTTATGTGATACGTTTGAAATGGTTGATGTTTTCGAGACATCACCTCCTGCTCAACGCCTGCACGACGACGATGGTGCGAGTGCTCGCGACGCCGATGGCGCTCGCCGCTCTCCTGGCTGCGCACGCGGCCGCTGCACTCCCGAGCACCTCTAGCGCACGCCCCACCGTGCGTCCACGCGCGGCGTCTACTTCTCGCGCTATACTGCATTGCGATAATCCGTCACGAACGAACGCGCTTGCACAAACACGAACATATAGGACGAAGAGGTGCTCCGCAGCCGCGCGCCGTGGGCGATTCCCATGGGCGTCGCAGTTGTCGTGCTCGTGCTCACGCAGATCGTGTCGCGCGTGCGCTGGGCGCTCGCCGAGGCCAAGAGCGCGAGCGTCCCGTCTGTGCTGCAGCGCAACGAGCGCCTCGAGCGCCTGGCAGAGACGAGCGCGCAGCTCCACCCGGTCGGCGCCCGCGTGCTCACCAAGACGCGCGGCGTCGCCAAAGTGCTCGCGTACGACGAGAGCGCGCGCACGTACGAAGTGGCGATCGAAGGCAGCGAGAGCGCTACGCTCGACGAGGCGGACATCGAGGTCCCGGAGGTCGCCGAGTTCGTCGTGTACCCGATCAAGTCGTGCGCGGGCACGCGCCTCGACACTGCGGAGATCACAGGTGCAGCGCTGTGTTGACGCGCGTGGCTGTGCAGAGCGGGGGGGGGGAGGTGCTGACTGGGCCGGTGCGCTGCTCGTCACTCGCTCCGCGCTCGGCAGCTAAGGGCGTCCGGCACGACCGGCTCTGGATGTTTGCGGACGAGGACGGCAAGTTCATTTCCCAGCGCCGGTACGCCAAGATGGCGCTGATCGCGCCCAAGCTGGTCCCGAGTATGGAGAGCCCGACGGTGCGTCGCTATCTCATGGTGGATGGCAGTCGGAGTGCACGAGCCCGTCTCACAGTGCGCTGGCTTGCTGCGCCGGCCCGCAGGCGATCGTGCTCACCGCGCCGGGGATGGACGACCTTGAAGTTCCGATCCTCGACGAGACGCATGGCGCGGCGGCGAACGCCACGGTCTGGAGCTCCCAAGTGGTCGCGGTGGACCAGGGTGATAAGGCGGCCGCGTGGATCAACGCGTACCTGGCCGACGTCCGCGTCGAGCGCCAGTTCCGCTTCTTGCGCGTGAGCGACTCGTTCAAGCGCGCCACGGACCCCAAGTACGCGCCAAACTACGAGACCGGTACGCCTCGCAAGTGGCGACTGTGTACGGGGCGTGTGAGGGGAGGGGGACACAAGTGGCTGATGCTAATAGCTGTCGTCACTGCACGTCGCAGGCTTCGCTGACGGGTTCCCGTTCTTGGTGACGCTCGAGGCGTCGCTCGCCGAGTTGAACGCGTCGCTCGACAACCCCGTGCTCATGAACCGCTTCCGCCCCAAGTGCGTCCACCGTGTTGCGTGCGAGCGCGTGTATGTGGGAGATGGGATGGCTCGTCGCTCGTCACTAAGCGATGGCTTTCGCGCGCTCTGTCGCCAGCATCGTGCTCAAAGGCGCGCCGGCGTTCGCGGACGAGCACTGGAACTGCTTCCTCATCGGCGGCCTGGTCTTCCGCAACGTGAAGCCGTGCTCGCGCTGCAACCTCCCGTGCGTGGACCCAGCCACGGGGATCTCGGACCCGAACCGCGAGCCGTCCAAGACGCTGACGCGCACCCGGAACGGCGAGCTGCTCGGCTTTATCGGCGGGAAGAAGTTCGAGTGCTACTTTGGCTCGAACGTGGTGGCGGAGCGCGTCGGAACGCTCACGGCCGGCGACTGCGTCAAGGTGCTCACGCTCAAGAAGGAGATCGTCGCCTGAGTACAGTGACCCCGAGCCGAGCTGAGCCGAGCCGAGCCGAACAGAGTTGTCGAGAGAAAGAGAGGAAGACAAGCGAGAGAGAGACGTACGAGAGCCGCGGATCGTGTTGGTCAGCCCTTACTTGTTCATGTACCGGTCGCCGCCCCGCACGCGCGGGAGTGAGCACGCCGAGCTCGAGCCGCTGAGCCCGCCACCTCCCCCTAGGCTCGCGGTGCTGGCTACTCCGCTACTGCACGCCGCCTCCGGCTCCTTCTCTCGGAGCGACGCGGCCTTGAGTGGCGACGCAGCTTTCAGCGGTGAGGCCGGGGCCAGTGGCGCCCGGGGCGATCCCAACTCGCCCGCTGCTTTCTTCGCGTCGCTCGAGTGGAACGAGCCGAGCGCCAGCACCTCGAGCTTCTGCGGCGAGCCGCCGAGCTCAGACGGCGTGCGAGGGCGGAGGTGAAGCGGCTCGATCTTTACGGGCGACGACGACGCCGAGCCGGCCAACGTCAGCTCGCAACTCTCTCTCGGCTTTGGCAAGTGGTCCAAGAGGTCGCCCGTCGCTGTAGCGGCGGGCCGAGCTGCAGGCTCGCGGCCGTCTTTCAGCTTGAGCGCAAGCTCGCCGGTTGTCGCGCGAGGGGGCTGCGCGGCTGGCGCCTCGGGGCTGACTGCGAGGTCCCCAGCTCCTCCGTTTCGGTGCGCGGCTTTCGGCGGGCTCGGGCTCAGCTCGAGATGCTGCTTCGGCTCGCTGCCGTGCGAGAACCTGCGGCCGCTCGGCGCCTTCCCGAGCTTCTGGAGCGACTCGAGGTTGAGCTCCAGGCGCTTCGGCGCGTGCCAGTCTCGCACGAGCATCGCGACAAAGGCAGCGTGCCGCGCCAGCGCTGGCGCGGCCGAGTCGCTGATGTGGAACAGCGCCATCGCCGCGCGTGTGCACACGGCGTCGAAGAGCGCGGCGCCGCCGCCATCGCTCGCACCGGCTCGGGGCTCGAGTACCTCGGCTCGTTGCTCGAGCCCTCGCACGCAGTGCACGAAGCGCTCGAGCGACCTCACGACGTGAATCGGGAGCTTGTTGAGCGCCTTGGACTTGACGGCGTGCGTCTCGCCGTCGTGGGCAGTCACCATCTCGAGCGTCGCGGTGTCGAGCAGTGGCTCGGCGAGGTGCTCGAGCCAGTCGAGAAGCAGTACGGGGAAGTACGTGGCGGCGGCGCACTTGGCGCTCGCCTCGCGCCAGTTCGTCTCCCCGACGTTGAACGCGACTTTGATCGGGAAGAGGTCGTCTTGTGAGACGCCCTGCGCCGCGGTGCTGAGCGGGAAGGAAGGCACCGGCGGCGGGGCCGTCGGGGGCGGCGCGTCGTCGCTCCCTGCTTTCGCAGCGCTGCTGGCGTCGGCCGTGGTGCTCTCGTAGATGCCCTTGACGTGCACCTCCTGGATGGCTTGGAAGTCGCTCGCGGGCTCGCCGTCGAGTCGTCGGAGCGGCGTGTGGCTCACGAACGCGTCGAGCAGGGCGGCCGGCTGCGACTCGGCCGCGCGCTCGACCTCGGCGCAGAGAAAGTCGAGCACCTTTGGCAGCGCGTGCCGCGTGCTGGACGCGCGCTCGCCGTGCACTGTCCGGTTCTGGTGCTCGACCATCTCGGCGACCGAGAACCGGTCGTGGATCGACGGGAGCGCGAACACGACTTTCGACGCGTTGAAGTACTCGTGGAAGCTGTGCACGAACTTGGCTTGGGCGGCCGTCTGCACGGACCCCGGCCGGTCCCGCCGCACGATCTTGATGGCCTGCGCCGGCGGGATGTTGTGCATGAAGATCAGCACGCAGGCGATCGCGAGCCCCGTGCGGCCGT
>SMMQ01001791.1:0-16028 GCA_008271595.1 [Pythium] brassicae (nom. inval.) | reverse complement strand
GCTGGTGGCGAGTACAGCCTGAACAACTGGAACCTCACGATGCCGTTCCTGCCGGCGCTGGAGGCGAACGCGTCGGAGCTCATCAGCTGGCTGCCGTCGCTCGGCGACTCGCTCAACTTCGCGCAGTACAAGGACCTGTCGTGGACGGCCTTCTCGACGGCGATGGTGAAGAACAGCGGCATCCGCAACGTCATCCTCGACTCGTACAGCTACGCAAACAACGTGGTGTACCGCGACCTGGACCTGAAGTTCGACGCGAACAAGAAGGTGCCGTGCCCGTCCAAGTCGTACTTCGAGTGGGCTGCGAACGTGGCGAAGTTTCGCATCGCGACGGGCGGCCAGCGCCTCGCTGTGATCCTGACGCAGTTCGCGAAGCAGATGCGCGTCCTCGGTCTCGCCAAGTAAGTGGGTTGGCATCCACTGGTTGCCTGCGCTGTCTTGCGAAGCTATCAGTAGTCTACAGTTGACAACTTCAGGGATTCGTGTAATTTTACCACAATCCATGTTGCTGTGGTTCATTCTTTCTGCTGTTACGTTTAGCGGTGGTTGGTTCACTTGTGTAACCTTGCAAGAAAGTGCTGTGACTCGGTGAGTCGTTGTCTTCGTGAGCACGAGATGCGGTAGCCGAGGCAGAGACACGCTTTCAGCACCGAACTGACGGCTTGGCGACTCAGCTCCTTCTCCGCCTCGTCCAGCTCCATGTACGGCTTGATCGACGGGTGGTGCTTCGCGTCAGCATCGAAGCTCGCGCCGTGCGTCCAGCCGCTCGCGACGCGGCCGGCAGCCCACAGCTCGTGCGAGTTCTCCGCGAGCAGGTCGACGAGCATCATCATCTCCCACGACAGCGCCACGCCCTCGGTCGGCAGAGGTTCGCGCCGGGCCGCCTGCCGCTGCTTGGATTGCGTCACCTCGCACCCAAGCGCGACGACGCAGCGCATGGTCGCCACAACGCACTGGATGTTCTTGTCCTGCTCCTCGTCCGCCAGGCTGCGCATCGGCAGGAGGCACGGATGCACACGGGCTGCGTCGTCGCGCACAGCGCCGTAGCTCCAGCCAGCAACGAACTTGCTGTGGCACCAGTCATAATGCAGCTGCGCAGCGAGCAGCTCCGTGTCGCGATGGAACCACTTCGGGAGAGCTGCGTCCGCTGCCACGGAGATGGGGCGCGGTACGTACTGCTGCTGCTGTTGTAGATCCGACACCGGCGCCTCGGCGCTCTCCAGCCCCGTAGCACCTGCCACAGAGGCGTCGTTCACGGCGTCGACGCTGTCGTCGCAATGCAGCGCTCGGCTCGCGGCGTTGAAGCGGCGTTGCAGCACGGACACGGCGCAGCCCAAGTCGAGATCCGCGACAGTGAGCGACGCCGACCGCTTGAGCGCGCGGACCTCGCTCTGCAGCGCCTTCGAGTTGACGTTCCGGTGCACCCAGCGGTGCTTCAGGATCCCTTCGAGTGTGACGCGCGTCTCCGGGTTCTTGTCCAGGAGGGTGCCGAGCAGGTCCTTGAGGTCGCCGTCGAGGCAGCTGGTGGGGAACACGAGCGGGTCGCTCTCGATCCGCTCGAAGAGCTTTACGAGGTCGTTCGAGTAGAACGGCAGGAAGCCGAACGAGAGTGCGTACAGCGTGACGCCGATCGACCACACGTCGGCTTTGAAGCCGCAGAACGCGCCGCCGCTGAGCGCCTCCGGCGGCAGGAACTGGTACGTGCCCTTCGTCGACTTGACCAGCCCCGTTCTCGGCTGCGTTGCGCCAGTGTGCGTTGTTGTTGTCGCTGTCGCGGACGGCTCAGCCGGGGCCGCCCCGCCTGCTGTGGCCGCGCCGTCGTGGGTGTCCACGCTCCAGAGCTCGATCTCGCTCACGTCCACCTCGTCGCGGAGCACGCCGTTCTCCTCTCGGAAGTAATGCGCGACACCCAGGTCTCCGATCTTGCACGTCGAGCGGTCCTCGCTCGCCATGAGGTTCTCCGGCTTGATGTCGCGGTGGCACAGACGGTTGTTGTGCAGCGCTTGGACGCCGAGCACCAGCTGTGTCGTGTACCTGCGCACGGTCGCCTCGTCCAGCAAGCGCACGGCCTTGCTCTGCTTCGAGCTGACGTAGCACTTGCGCTCCGCGTCCCACTCGGCGATCGCACCGCCGCCCATGTACTCCATCACGAGGTAGTAGTTGCTGTTCTCCGGGTCGAGGATCACGTCGTGCAACTGAATGACGTACGGCAGGCTGCTCGCTTTCTTGAGCAGTGCGATCTCGCGCCGGACATCGTCGGGAATTGACGAGGGGCCTCCGCCCCGAGCACCAGGCTGGTGCAGCCCGGCGCCGGGGGCGACCCGGCGGTTCGGGATCCCCTTCGCCTTCTGCGGCATGAACTTCTTGATAGCGAACGGTCTTCCCTGCCACGTGTACAGCGATACGATGCCCGAGGCGCCGCGGCCGAGCTCGCGCACCAGCGAGTACCGCCCCGCCAGGAGCTCGCGCTCGGCGAGGCGCTCGCCAACCCCCGCCGCAAAGCCGCTCGAGAGCCTCGAGACCGCAGCGAGCCAGCGCTCCTCCTCGACGACAGACTTGGTGCGGAACCGGACCTGCGCTCCTTTCTGCGTCATGATGTCCAGCCCCGAGCCCCGGGCGGCGCTGCCGCGCTCGGACTCCGCAAGCGGCCGAGAGAGCGGCTGCGCGTCCTTGATGAACACGTCGCCGCCCAGCGCGCTCCCGTGCGAGCGCGAGCGCTGGCGGTTCGCTGCCGCGCACTTGACGAGCGCCCCTCTCTGCGAGTCGAGCACGAACCAGCGCTCCTTCCAGACACCGGGCTTGCTCTCGTACTGGAGCAGGCCCTCGCACGCGACCTTGTCGGCGTCGATGGCGGCCGCCGAGCAGCCGCTGTCGAGTAGTGTGATCCCCATCGCGGTTACTGGGAACTGAGGCCTGGGGTGCGCTGTGTACCGCAGACTTCGCTCCTCGCGCTGCGAGGACGCCGACGAACGTGGCCGTCACACTCCAGCGCCTTCCTTGTGCTCTGTCCTCCTCCCATTGATTGGTGCACAGCATGGAGACAAGCTTGCTAAGCTCTAGTCCTCGCAGACTGAGGTCGACAAAATTAGGTAGAGTACAGTCGTTCGATTTGAGCCACGATCAGAAGCTCAGCTCCAAGTACTGTACATGCTGCACAGTACTAGTACAGTACTCGCTTCAGTAGCTGCACGAATATTGTAGCGACCTACCGCCGCACCTTGACCCAGACGACGCCCTTCTTGACGATGCACTCGTAGAAGCGACAGAGCTGCGGCCGCGCCACTGTGGCGCTCGCGCCGCCCGGGAGCTTCACGACGACGGCGTCGGAGCCCTCGCAGCTAGCGCGCAGCACTTCGACGGCGCCGCCCTTGCTCTCGGCTGGGAACGCTCGCTCGTCGCTCAGCCACACGAGGTGCCCCGCGCGCACGGGCTCGCGCGGACGCAGCGGCCGCGTCAGCGTGAGGACGATCGCGCTCAGCTTCCCGTAGAAATCGTGCCGCCGACGCCGGTACTCGAACTTGGTGTGCAGCGCCGAGAGCTGCATCGGGAAGTCGCTCACCGCGAACCCCCACACAGGATTTAGCACCGCAGCCACCTCGCGGCTCGGTGTGGTCAGCGCTCTCGACGCAGCGGCGCGGTCGGTCGCCGGAGCCTCGTCACTGTCCGCCTTCTCCTCCTCCTCGTTGGCCGCTTGCGCGCCGTCCACCTGGCTGATCCCGCGCTTCCCGCCAAGCTGTCGCACACAAGCAATGAGTCGGTCTCCGCTGCCTGCTACTTGCACCCGCCGCCGCACAGCGCACCATCGCGGCGAAGACGGACTGCGGATGCCGACTGCCGGACCCTGGCTGTCACAACGCAGCAGCAACCGCGCAGCCTCTCTGTTGGACTCCCCCCATTCCTGTGTGCAGCCAGCAGCTCCTCGCAACAGCTCTCTCGACCGGCGCCACGCACCGGCGCAATGTGATTCGCAGCGCTCGCAGACTGGCGCTGCGTGGCGCTTCCAGCAGCCTCTGCGTCCCCGCTTGCTCGCTCGCTAGCCGGGCGGTCGGCAACGTCCGGTTCTAACGCATCGGGAGCAACGGGAACGCCCGTGTAGCACTCGATGCGCTCGCGCCACTTCTGAAGACCCGCCACCACCAATCCCAATTCAGCAGCATGATGAGCTCCCAGAACGAGCCACTGTGCGCTTGCTTTACCTCTGCCAGAAGCGCTGCGACGGCCGCGTTGGCGCTCGGGTCGCGCTCGCAAAAGTCCGCGCACACGCGCTGCACGACACGCGCGTAGAAGCCGGCGACGAGCGCGTCCTCCGTCGTGCGCGCCATCTCCGATTTGCGAGTGGCGAATTAGTCGCCGCAAGAGGCGAATTAGTGCACAAGCGAGTGAATTTTGAGCTCTGAACACAAAAAAGCACCAGGATAAGGATGAGAGAGAGCGCGTGAGCGTCGCGAGCAGCGCCGCCAACCGCCGACTGGAACGCGTCTCTCTCCAACGTTTTATGCGGCGCACGTCATGAGGCAGACGCTCGCCACAAAACGATACAAGAAGAGCACTTCAGACACCGAAAAGAGCCGCCGCAGCGCGTCGCATTCGCATTTAATCTACCGAGACAACCGCGAGCGACCGCTGCCGCCTGCACGCCCTCTTCTCTTCTCTTCTCTTCTCTTCTTCTCTTCTCTCTCCTGCGCACGTCGCTCTTCTCGCTGTGTCTCGCGTGTTAAGGGCGGCCTCACGACGGCGTCTGCGTGGCTGCCAGCGGTGATTTACTGGCGGAACGCGTTCGGGATCCCGTTGTTCGCGTCGCGGTTGCGCTGCGCAGTCGCACGTCCATAGCAGGGAGACAGAACGAGAGAAGAAGAGAAGCTGTGAGGTACACGTCGACGCTCTCGACGATGCAAACAGAGCCCCCAGCTGCTTTCACTGCCACACCCACAGAGCTACGTACGCGCTCGTCCGCCGCCACAAAGTAGTAGAGCCCGAACGGCAGAATCCCCCACGCGGCCGTGGACGTGAAGAAATCGCGGTCGAACTTGAAGCGCTTCTCCGAGTCACCGCGCCAGTTGCTGTAGTTCTGCTCGCACACACCACATCATACAGAAGCGTGAGCGCACGAGCACACGAGCGACAGGAAGAACCGCATACGAAAATGCGCGCCTCGATGTGCTTGTTCTTGTGCAGCGAGCCGCCGAAGCGGCGCTGGCTTTGCTGCGCGCGCGAGGCGAGCGGCGCGGCGGCGCGGCGCAGTCCCAACGTGGTCACAAGCATCTCGAGACTGGGGGCGGTCGTGTTTTTTGGCGATTTTTGACACCAGCCACAGACGAATTGCAGCAATTCGTACGATTCAGTTCGTGCACCACCGCAAAATGAGCGATTCGCACGAGTCACTTCATCCACTAGCGAGCGCGTGCGACCGCCACACTTCCGCGATCGCCGCCGAACTCCTCGCCCTCGCCACCCCCCGTGCCCCGCCGCTTGTCTGCCATGAGCCTCCTCGCCATCACCAAGAAGGCTGCACCGCGTGCCGCCGCTGCCGCCACCGCGCGCGCCACTCGCGCCACATCCACGGCCGCCACGCAGACGTACTCGGAGCGCCAGGCGGCGCTCGGCCGCCCCGTGTCGCCCCACGTCGAGATCTACGCGTTCCCCGTGACCGCGCTGTCGTCCATCACGAACCGCGCGACGGGTGTCGCGCTCACGATCGGCTTTGCGGGCGGCGCGGCGCTCGCGGCCGTCGGCGCTGACGTGCCGTCGCTCATCTACGCGGCGCAGGACACGATCCCGGGCTTCGCACCGGCGTCCAAGCTCCTAGTCGCCTTCCCGCTCACATACCACATGCTCAATGGTGTGCGCCACGGTGTACGTGTCATTTTTCTCTCGGATCTGTGCGTGTCGTGGGGAGGAAAGGCTCTGGTGGACGAGCTGACCTGGTATGGGGCTTGTGTGACCGCCGCAGGTGTGGGACAAGGCGCCGCAACTCATCAACAACATCGACGGCCCGAAGAGCAGCTACGCGGTGATCGGCGCGTCGCTCGTGCTCAGTCTCGGCGCCGCGCTGTACACGATCAAGCCCCCGGCGGAGGAGAAGAGCGCCGCGTAAGCAGTGTCCAGCGCCGCCTGCCTCGCCTCGCAATACAACAGACAGTCGACAGCCGACAGCCTCTGTGCTTATGATGCGTGTCGTACCGTAGTAGTGCGCTGCCTCGCCTACTGCTGCGCTACGGCCGCATACGTCTGCCTGGCCTCTCCCTCCATCTCTCTCACACCTCCGCCCTCTTTCAAACGCAAGCGCTGACTTGGCTGCACGAAACCACGGCAGCCGGCGGCTCAACGCCGATCGACCTCCTTCGTGTCATTGCGCGCAGCCCTCCCGGGCGGTTTAGTCGGCAGCAGCGTCATGTCGGTCGCCGCCACGCCAGCCAGCGCAGCCGCCGTCAAAAGCACCGCGCTCGACTTGGACGCAACGTTCATGTTGACGAGCTCTGGCGCGTAATCCCACACCTGCTCGGCAGTCGGGAGACCACGATGCCGATCAGTTCAACGCGACCGGCAACCGGACAACCTGCTGACGAGCATGACGTACATAGTGACGAGCGCCTGCGAGCCAGTGGTAGACAAACGGGTACGCGACCGCAAACTTCGACACGCGCGTGAACCCAGGAATCGAGTCCTGCATAGCGTGGATGAGCGACGGGATGTCCTCTCCGGCGCAGGCAGCGGTCGCGGCCGCCCCGAAGCCCAGCGCAAGCGCGATGCCACACACGCGGTTCGTAATCGATGAGACGGCTGCAACCGGCTGCTTGTACACCGTAACGGACGGTGACAGCGGCCGACCGAGCAGCTCCTGCTGCGTCAAGTACGCAGTGCAGTGCCGCGGACACGGCCGGAACTTCTGGGGAACTACAAGTACCTCTCGCTTCCCCACCAGCGCTCCCCACAACACCTTCTCGCGCAGCATCGTGTGGACGTGGTGAGCTGGCGCGAACACTGCTTGCGCGGAGTGAGCGAATGCACAAGCTGGTAGAAGAGAGTCGATGAGCCACCGTTACCTGCACAAGCGAATACTCGAGCTGTGTGAGGCGGTTCTGAGACGAGTGGTGCAGGCGATGGCTTGGTCCACAGTCGTGGTCCGAGCTGTTTGCTTCGAGCCGGCCGCAGGCATCTCGTGTGGCGCTCGAGAAACATGAGAGCGTCGATAACAACTTGCTTCTTGGGCGGCAGCGCTCACCAGGAAGTCACTGAAGCGTAATGGGCCAGCTCTACAGTGTAGTCCGGTGCCAGCCGGCCTGACATCGGATCTCAATCCAGCTCACTCGAATGCGTCCTGCAGCATCAGACTGGGGTGCATTATGTGCGACGAGAGTTCTGTCGCTCAATCAAGCACATGACGAGTGGGCGAGCGTCTCGCGCCAGAACTCCAGTTCGGCCATGCTTTATGCCCCACGAGCCCACACGTGAGCGTTCTCGATCGACGCTTTGCGCTGTTGAAACTCTTGTCTGCCATGGGAGGTGGTGTTTGGTCTTGGACTCGATCTTCGACCATCGACTTGGGTTGTCTCGTGCTTCTCTTGTGCCTGTTGGAACCACATCCAGACCGTACTCGTTCAGTCCTTGCGAATTGGTTTTGCTGCGACCAGCGCTGAGCCAGGACGGCAGGGCGAAAAATCCAGCATAGTAGCTTGAGTAATGAACAATTAATTGTATTCATTTTTACTTCTGCTGATGAAACAAAAATCCAAGTTGAGTTTATTCAAACATGATCGCTTTGACAAGGTAACAAAGTATTTTCTTGCATTAATCGGACTGCAAACTGAACATGAAAGGAAGGCGCCCTGGCTCACAAGGTGGCCGTCCAACTTGCACGGCACGGCAGGCCACCTCGTTTCACGATGCAACCTTGTAATTGCTGTTCTTCCTCCCGAGAGCCTTCGTGTTCGTATGTGTGTGTGTCTGTGTGGTGGGACTGACAGAACGAGCGGTCAAGCGTAAGCACCGCGGCGGAACTCGCGGTCTCTCACGCCTCCCGGAGAGATTGCTGCGCGCGTGCACAACTCATGTCCAGGTCTTGAGTCGAGCCACGCAGTGTTTTTCTCAGAGGCGGACCGCCTCAGCAGTCTCCAGACTGTCCACCTCTCGTTCACTCCCTAACAACACGCAAATCCCTAATAATCGGAAGGCAGTTCCCAATTCGCGCTGTTCGCCGCAGCCCTCTCCCCCCGTCGAAGCAGCCACCGCTACCGCCCGCAGCCGTCGGCGAAAGTGATGCTCATGATGCACGCCAACACCAGCAGCAGCAGCAGCGAGTCCTCCCAGGACGCCGCCAAGATGGTCATGCTCGGCGGCAGCTCGCCCCTGGGCTTCGCGTCGCCGTCCGTTGTCTCATCGCTCACCTCACAGACGCTCCAGAGCCTCACGCCCACAGCGTCGACGTCGACGGCGCTGACCGTCAGCCCCGCGCCGCCACTCAGCCGCGAGCTACTCCATCACTACGCGTACCTGTGCTACGGGAGCAAGGACGGCGCCGGCCGCAAGCAGCAGCATGTGTGCCCGGTGAAGACGTGCGGGCGGCGCTTCAGCACCCCAGGGAACCTCTCGCGCCACAAGCGGCTGCACGGCCCTGTGAAGCCGCTCCGGTGCCCCGTGGCCGGCTGCATCTGCGCTTTCCGCAGCGAGAACAAGCTCGAGAAGCACATGAAGTTCCACCTCGGCATCCCGGTGCACGTCTGCACCATGCCGGCGTGCGGCAAGGCGTTCAGCACTGCGGGTAACCTCAACCGCCACATCAAGGGCCACCACCCGCACGCCGACCCGTGTGCCATGCGGCGCGCGCGCAGCACCACGAGCGGCACGAGCTCGTCCTGCGACGACGACTACGAGAGCTCGGTCGGCGGCGACGAGGCCATGTACGAGCGCTGGGAAGACGACGCCCAGCAGGCTGCCCCCTCCTCTCCACCGGTGGCTGTCGACCAGTTAGACGCGCTTGTGGCGATCCTCGATCAGGACATGGGCGACGCTGCGGCCGCCGCCAACGAGAGCCTGCTGTCGCTGCTGCTCGTCGAGACAGAGACGCCGGCGCGCAAGTACAGTCTGCTGGACGACATGATCCGCTTCCACATCACGCACATCGCCGACGAGCAGCCCCTTGCAGAGGAGGCGGAGGCCGCTTCCCACAACGCGCGTCCGACCACTGAATGAACGTCTCCCCTCATGTGTCGCTAGTTTCCATTCCTCCTCTTCATTTCCTTCCCCTGAACCCCCTCCCGACCGCCGACCGCCAGCCCCGCGGATCTCACTCTCTCTCTCTCTCTCTCCGGACGAACACCATCACTCACCCCCTCTCTCCATTCTCTCCTCCCCCCACACGCCATCGCACAGCCTGCGCTACCACCGGAGATCGACGAGGAGCATGCCGACGAACCCCCTCCCGTCGGCCACGGCGGAGAACTGGTACCCTTCAGCAGCCAGGAACTGCTCGACCGCCGGCAGCAGCCGCGCGTTCGCCTGCGCGCCCTTCGAGTGGTGCCCCGAGCCCGTGAGCAGGTATATGCTCTCGAGCCCGTCGTCCGCGAGCTTGGGGAGCATGTGCGCGAGGAACTCGACCGCCTCGGCCACGTGCAGCCCGTGCAGGTCCATCAGGCGCTCGGCGTACAGCTGGCTCGCCGAGTTGCGCGACTCGAAGATCTTCTGCGCCGCGAGGAAGTGGCAGTTCTTCATCTGCACGTTCAGCTCGTGGCCCTGCTTCGACAGCCCCTTCGCGAGCGCCTTGTTCCCGCTACGAGCAGCCCGAGTCCACGAGGCCCGTCCTCCCTCACAGTCAACACCACGCTCTCTCGCCCAGACACACAGACACACACACTCTCGCGACACTGGCAAGACGACAGACAGCAGCCTCTTCGCACCTTCGATACGCCTGCGTGGCGCCCATGAAGCACTTATTCCGCGCGCACGCGAGCTGGTACGCTTCCTCCCGCAGCTCCAGGTACTGCGCGGCCACAGCCTCGCCCGTGACCACCCACCGCCCGCTCGCATTGTACGCGTCCTTGTGGTACAGCGGGCGGTGCGGCGGCGGCGGCGGCGGCGGCCGGCGCTGTGCAGACGAGTAGCCCGCGTCAAAGCCGAGGCCGAGCGCGGGTGGCGCGGCAGCCGGCTGCAGCGACACGGCGCGCGCAAAGTTCATCGATAGGCTGCTGCTGGTGCCCGCGTACGACGTCCCGCTGCTGCTGGTGCTGGTGCTGGAGGCACTGGTGGCGCTGCTGCTGTTGCCCTGCAGCGACGGGAACATGTCCTCCGCCTCAAAGTTGAGCACGCTCCCGCTGTCGTCCAGCTCGTCCTCGCTGTCGTAGTCGCGCCGCGAGAGCTCGTCGTCGTCGAGCTTGTAGTACTCGGTAAAGTCGTGCGAGAAGACGCAGTGCTCGCCCTGGAGACACGAGCCGCGGAGCCAGAAGCGGCACGTGATCGCGTGCGTCTCGTGCAGGAACTGGAGCGCACAGTGCGCGTCAGCTGGGCGTGCCAACGACGTGTCTATACACACCACCAACTGTATCAACAGCGTGACAACATCCCTCGTACCATGCAGTCTGCGCGGCGGCAGTCGCCCGCCAGGTAGTGACGACACACTTGCACCGTCCCCATCGCCTCGCGCTCGAGCGTGGCTTTCAGCACAGCGTGCGCTTTGTTCGCGTCCAGCGCCACGAGGCGGAGCAGGTCGCCGAGCCGGCTCGGATCGATGTCGGGGAACTTGAGCTGCAAGTGGCCGACGAGCTGCGCTTGCAACAGAGACCACGCCACAGCACGAGCGCACTCAGCACTTCCCTCCCTCCCCTTTACTGTAGCCCCAAAGAGCCCCGCAGCTGCCACGCGCCCGCCCCCGCACCTCGAACGCCACCGACCAGAAGAAACTGTCTTCGTCCGCGAGCGCGGTCTCACCCTCTGCGTCCTCCTCGTCCGGCGCGTACGGCCCGGCGCCCGCCAGTCCGTTCTCCGCCAGCGCCGGCGCCTCGCCATCGTAGCCGTAGCCGTAGACCGCACTGTCCTGCGGGTCCTCGTCGCTGTCGTCGCCTGTGCTGTTCGGCGGCGTGTACTTCTACGAAGCAGCAGCGCCCCGTCGCGACATCCGCCCACCCACCCATCCACATACGTAAACACACACAACACACGTAAACACACGTACGCGCATGACGCCATCAACGACCGCCACGCACGAGACAGACAGAGCCACGCACACGCACCGACGAGCCTGGCACAAAGAGCGGCGCGTCGGCTTTGAGCTCGCCGTCCTCCGCCAGGATGTCGTCAAGACCCGCACTGCTGCGCTTGTGCGCGAGTAGCGGCGCGCTGCTGCCCGCGGCGCCGCCGCGCTCGTCGTCATCGCTGATGACGCTCGCGGCGATGCGGCTCATGAGCGCGTCGGCGGCGTCGTCGTCGTCGGCCGCCGCCGCGTTCGCTGGTGTCGCGAGCGGCGCCGCGAGCAGCAGCGACGGGTTCGCAAAGAACTTGGAGAGGTCCTCGACGAACTCGTGCGCGCGGTCCTGGCGGTGGGGACCGGTCGGCGGGTCAACGCCACACACATAGAGAGATACTGTGGATAGCGAGCGCAAACACACGCACCTCGTCCTCGGGCGACAGCCAGCCCATGAGCACCTGGTGCACGTTGAACTTGACGTCGTCCGGGTCGTCAGGCGCGTCGCCGGCGTCCGTCAGCATGTTGACAATGTAGGGGGCGAAGACGCCGTCGACGCCGAGCGCGTCGAGGCGCGCGGACGCCCAGGCGACGAGCGACGGTGGCGGTGGCGGCGGCGCGAGCATCGGTCGATCAAGCAAGGCAAGCACGCGACGCGCGGCGGCGGCTTTGACTCGCGGTTTGTATGGAACAAAATGGGGAGAGAGAGAGGGAGATCGACATCAAGCTTGAGGAATGCTGCAGTGAAATAAACGAGGAAGAGCTGGAATCTCTTGGCAAAAGTTGCTGCGGTATTCGAAACCCTTTGTCGATGCGGTATGTCGAGTGGGTTGATTTCGGAAAGAATATACTTGGGATTTGTAGCGAGACGACCTGTGAAAATTGGTTTCGAGGCACATCACTCGCCACATTACGAAAGAGATCGCTACTCAACAGCAAAAGAGCAACAACATGGGCGTGGAGAAGCAGATCCTGGCGGAGGGCAACGGCGCGACGCCGACGCGCGGCGCGAGCGTCACGGTGCACTGCACGGGCTACGGTAAAGACAGCGACCTGACCAAGAAGTTCTGGAGGTGCGGCCAGTTGCTTTCGCCCGAGGACGACTAACTCGGAAGGCACTAACACCCTCGCGCACTCGCTGCACCTTTCTGCGCGTAGCACGCAGGACCCGGGGCAGGAGCCCTTCACGTTCCAAGTCGGACTCGGACAGGTGATCCGCGGCTGGGACGACGGCGTGCTCGGCATGCGCCTCGGCGAGAAGGCGCGGCTCACGTGCTCGGCCGACTTCGCGTACGGCGCGCGCGGCTTCCCGGCGTGGGGATATCCTTTTCACTCGATAGAGTTTGCTGCGCTGTGTGTGAGGATGTGTGCTTGTGAAAGAAAGAGTGGCGGTGGTGTCGACACTGGTGGGATCCTTAACCTGCACCCGTCGCCTTCGATGTCATCCCCAGCACAATTCAGCCCAACTCGCCCCTCATCTTCGAGATCGAGGTGCTCAAGATCGAGTAGAGAGTCGAGAGACCGCCTGAGCCTCAAGCAAATAGGCAACTGGGCAGCAGAGCATGTCGTGGTCGGACCAACTCTCATGACACCAAGCTCACGTGAAGAACGAAGATGCAATGACGTTGGCGTCGTCCGAACCATCATGGACTCATGGACGCCATGGGAGGTCACTAAACGCCAACCTGTTCATTCAGTGCGCAGCACAGCGCACTTTGAGCCGTGTTTTGTTTTTGATGTTGTGTGCTGCACGGCGTCCTTGTCGTTGGTCCGAGGAGCACATAAGTTACGCATACATTGGATGCTATGCTGCAGGGCTTCAGATTTGGGTCTGACGCTCTACGCAAGTGAATGCGAGCACTGATTGACGGAACAAGATAAGCTGGTGATCTCAATGGCGCGTGCGGACTGCAGTTCCTTCCACCCGTTGACTGTGTGCTGCGGTTGACACGACGATCCGATCGTTGTACAACGACTCGATCGCAACTCGTAGCGAGGCAGTTGCTACGAGCCGATGCGCGGCGTTGAGGAGCTCATTGTCGCTTTGTGCTTCTAAAGCGCACCACCGAACCAAGCCTGCTTGTCGACAACAGGCTCACGCACCGAAGCAATTGAATCGATCATGAAGGCGTGTGCGCTCGTGCTCGTTGGCGTCGTGGCAACTGCTCTCGTTGTGGCGGCTGACCCGGCAGTCGGACACGACGAAGGTAAGACGTGCTGGCGAGGATGTCTCTTCTCTCCATCTCACTCGATCGCGGTGACAGCGACTGACTCCTGTCTATGCGTTCTACGATCGATCATCTTTGATATCTTCGCGCGTACTTGATGGCCAGGAATGCACCTACGACGCCTGAGTGAGGGACAACACCAGCCACCGTCGCCACCGCACGAAGGCAACCCCAACGGAGGCAGTCCGCCAGGAGGTGTTGGAGGCAACCAGAAGGAGTGGTGGGGCTACGGTGGTGGTTACTATCGCCCGTACTACTACCCGCACTACGGCGGCCACGGCTGGTAATGAGAGAGAGAAGAGCGCTGTCAAGCGAGTTGCTGATGCCAGACGAGTCGTACCGGATCCAGATCGGAGCTGAGTGGACCTGTGAGCAAAGGCGATTCGTTTAGCGAGTGAGTATGTGTCGGGGGTGAGTGAGACAAGAGCCTTTGAAAGCACAGCACCTGTTGTGAGAGTAGCGTAACGAAACACGCCTTGGGCCGCGTCTCTCGAGTGCGGTCCAGCGTTCGGTCCAAGCTCCTGTATGTGGTTCAGTAGAAGTCGCGTCTCGTGCATGAGAGCTAACGAAACGACGCGACAAGTGAGCAAGACTGGCATAGGTTCTCAGAGCACTGCGTGTTGTTGGGTTATCGGTGGGTCCTGTTTCTCGACTGATGCTCCTGTGCTACGTCTCCCTCCAGGATGGATCGATCGACTCATCTTCGGTCGCTCGGTCGCTCGATTCAATCGCCGGATAGATCCATGCTTTGTTGTTCTGAAGACCCGACCATCCCCTCACGACACGGCGCTTGCACTGCCGGCCCCCATACGACACACAACGCGAACCAACCAGCACCGACTCGCCTCCGGTCTCGGTTGGCTCTCCGCGAAACAAAAGCTGGCGACGGCGACTTGGACATCAGACGCCGTCGCAGGACAACGATGAAGAAAAGATCAGGGGCTCAAGACGGGGTCGCTCGACAGCGCTGCTCATACCCAGCAGCAGCACCGACAGCTGCAGGTACGCGCGCGATTACCAGTAGCGGCAGCGCGGCCAGCTCCACGATCCAGGGTAGCACCCGCCACCTCCGCCCCAGCGACATTGTGGCCAGCTCCACGATCCGGGGTGGCATCCGCCGCCTCCGCCCCAACGGCACTGCGGCCAGCGCCACGATCCGGGGTAGCAGCCCCAGTTTCCGCCGAAGTTCTCGTGGTCGCCATCGCCCTGACCTGCCACATCAGCAGGGCCAGCACCGGCACCGGCTGCCTCCAGGTGCTGCGCGGGAGGGGGGAGGACCTCGTCGAGCTGGCGCAAGTGACGATCTGCACGAGCAGCCATGCACGCACATGAGCATGGGCGCACGAGCAGCGCAGGAGTAAGCATTTCATCATTGAGGCATCAGGCACTAGGGGCCAGACACCACAGTTCGAACGGCACAGCATAGATCACGACAAGAGCAAAAAACGCAGCAGGCAGCACATACAAGGCAACTAGCGACTCACTCGAACAAAGCGATACCCACACATTGCACGCACGACACAACCTTCCGCTGCCAGAGAACCAGTCAAGGATCGACATACGCACCTCCATCGAGCGCCGCGCTGGAGCCGATCCGCGCGAGCACAGCGAGCAGCACACTGGCGATCGCAGCTTTCATCATCGACGCTCGCGACGAACGAAGGCTGAGAGGCAGGAGAACGCTTGCAGAGTCAGCTCTTTGTCACTCGAGGCTTGTAGTCTCAATAGACTTGGCAATTTCGAGGTCTTGAGACTCTTGCTGGTCTTGGTCGGAGTCGCGGACGGCAAAAGCCAAAGTGAGAGCAGAAGAGCACAGTGGAAACCCGCGGCCAATAACTGTTCGCGCTCGCATTATCTCCCTGTTCCCTCATTGTGCGATGAGAGGCGGATAGACCTGCTACCCGCAGCGAGTATTTGCGTGCCTGAACAAATTCGCCACGCTCAGCCAACCAGCAAATGGCGTGCGAGTTGCTGCAGGAGTTTGAGTCACAGGCGTCAGGGGAAGTGAAATCGGACGCGGACCCCGTCCGGTAGTTGCGAGCGACCGAGCGCGGACTCCTCCCAGAGCGAAAGAGGAACAGATAACAAGAGCGAGGAGATGTGAGAGGGGACAGCTAACCCCAATACGCACGACGCAGTCGCACAGACTTGCGTAGACACAAACTGTCAAAGCTAGTGGCGAACTCGAGACTCCTCTCGCACATACGAGCTCGCAACCGTCAGATGCCATACGAGTATAGTATAACTTCAGCAAAGCAACCAATTTCTCGCCTGCTTGAGAAGAGGAGCAGTGTGTGAGACGTGGGTATCTTGTCTTGATCTGCGTGCACGAGTGCGTCGTTGCACGCCAAGGTACGTCCATGGATCATCAGATATTAAAACGGATTTCGCCTCGTTGCCAACAAACTCGCAAGCGAGCGAGCGAGCGAGTGAATGAATGAATGAATGAATGAGAGCGGGGAGTCTCAGAGGCTCGTCAACTGTCTCATGTTTGTCAATCACGTCACTTCAACAACAATTGTACTCCGATTGGATGTCCGTTTCGCATTTGCTCCTGCCACAGCCAACTACCGTGCGGCTGCTGCACCACCAGCTCCTGCGCCGGCGGACGACGGATTCCAGGTCCA
>SMMQ01001782.1:14006-24600 GCA_008271595.1 [Pythium] brassicae (nom. inval.) | reverse complement strand
CAGGTCATCCGTCCAATGTCGACTGGGAACGCAGACTCATTTCATTCTGTAACACGCACACATACAAAGTACGATTGCCATCGGTGCCGTGTGTCATTCTGAACAACGACGTTCATGCTGAGTGTCGAGGGACAAGGCCCGCGTCAAGCTCTGAGAGCACGCGTTTGCGTGTCGCTGGCAACGACGTATACAGCAAGTACTTCGAGATACCGACTATCAACCGGTGGGAGGGGACAGCGGCATGAAGGTTTGCGCGAGCAGTGTGCCGCCCTGCTTCTCTCGCTCGATGCGTCGGTGGTGGCTGTCATTGAGTGGCATTCGTGGAAGCTGGACGTGGGAGTTGTGCACCAGCCTTTCGATCAGCAGCGAAGCTGGGGACTGATACAAGAATCTAACCATCTTCTTGCGATACACCACCACTCTGGATCGTGATGCTCGTCAAGGTCTGGACGACGTGCCGAAACTGCGCGCCAGTGACACCAATCCACCAATCCCTGGTATGTTAGTACGCGATCCAGAACTAGATGCCGCTGAGTGTCAATGTGAATCCAGATCTGGAAGTCCCCCCTCCGCTTCTGAGTGTCGAAGTGATTGGTTCGTCGGTCAAGCCAACTGCCGTACAGTATCCCTCAGCTGATGCGCAGCTTCTTCTCGTTCCCAAGCAGCGGCTTGATGTCCGCGATCGACATGGACGTGAGCGCGTCGAAGACAGTGTACTCCATGAGGCTTCCAGTCGCGTTCTTCGCGTACTTGCCCGGCTCGTCTTCATCGACAAGCAGCACGCGGCCGAATGTGGACTCGGAGAAGAGGCGCAGCTTGCGCTCGAAGAGGCTCACGCTGTTCTTGCCGAGCGCGCCGGTTGGGGTTGCGCGCGAGGACGCTGGCACGTCATCGCGTGCTGTGTGCTTGTCCGTCGTGACGGTGTACTTGTTCGACATCAGGCTCCCACGCTTGGGCCTGCAGAGTCCCATGGCGTTGGCGACCTTGACAGGGTAGCGAAGCTGGACAGGCTCGAGGATCATGCCACCGTCCTCAAAGAGGTAGTCCGCTGCGAGGCTCACGAATCCGCTCGGCCCCGACGTGTAGAGCTGCTGGAGTACCGCACCGATCGAGCAGTTCGTGGAGATGACGCCGTTGTCCGACAGCTCCGGGTTCGTCGGGTCGATCCCCAGCGCCTCCATCGCCACGAAGACGTCCCACCCGACGAGGGCGTAGCGCTTCTGCAAGAGCTGGAGGACGCCGTTGTTGGCGACGTGTGCGTAGTTGGTCGAGAGCATCGCCGATGCACCGAGGAGGCCAGAGCCAAAGAGGATCGCGACGATCACAGTGAGGTCGCAGATGATCTCGTTGCCCCAGAACTGCGACACGTTCGCAGCCCCGCCGAAGACTCCGGTCTGGCCGGGGTCCGCGAGCTTCATGAACGTCGTGCCTCCGTGCACCCCGAGCAAAAAGGAGAGCAGGATGCAGAGCAGGATGCTGTAGACCTTGTAGCTCAGCAAGAGCGAGTACGCGTCCACGAACCACTCCATTCGCTCGCGCACTGCCGGCCGGATCATCTTGAGTGACTTGAGACTGCGAATCGCCACCTTCAGCACGAGACGCACGACCGAGTGCAGCGCGCACATGATCCACGTGATCTTGGTGAGCGCGCCGCACATGAAGATGAAGTTCTCGAGGTTCACCTTCTTGCTCAGCATCCACGTCCCCATCTCGAGCACGAGGTACATCATGCGCAGGTTCATGAGCGAGTCGAGGATGCTGAGCGCGATGTAGAGCCAGTGGTTCATCCAGACGTCGGACGCCATAAAGAGCGAGCCCTTGAAGCGGATGACCGAGTTCTCGCTGTCCGGGAACGTCGTCGCGACGCCCATGCTCGGGAACACGTACTTGAGGTACTTCTTCTCGCTCAGGAACCGAACTTTATCGGGCACGTAGTACACCGCAGCGGACTGCACGACGGCGGCGAAGATGCCCTGGACGATCATCACGATCGACACAATCCCGTACAGCACGCCGACGACATCGGTGACCCAGCTTCCGTTGTCAAGCGCGGCGACAACCTTCGCGGACTGATCTGCAGCCTCGGCCTTGAAGAGCCCCCACTTCCAGTCCGGGTTGCGCACCACCGGCACCGCGAGGCACTCGCTGCTCTGAAGCTCCACGTGGTAGCTGCCGCCCGCCCAGAACGACTGCTGCACCATGAGGTCGGTGATGTACTCGAACGTGCGCTCGGGTCGTCCCAGACACTTCAAGAACGGCACGCCCGGCTCACCAAAGTCCCGCTCGACACCGGCTTGGACCAGCCGATCGTCCTGGAGGTCCTCAAAGTTGTCGAGGATGTGGCGGTGGCACGCTGACGCGTTTCCGTGCAGGGCGACACAGCTGTCGGCGTACCACTGGGGGCGAAAGTTGACGATCTTGCAGTGCGGCGCCGAGACGCTGTACAGGAAGATCTGCGCGCGTCGAGCGCCAGTGCCCCAGAAGTCGTCGTAGTTTTTCGTCATCCTGGTCGCGTTCATCGAGTTGACGCGCATGCACGTGCTCCGATCTTCCGCCAGGTTGTCGGGGCTCCGCCGAGGCGCCGAGATGAAGCGGTAGTTGTGGCCGACTGCCGTGAGGTTCGTGAGGCGCTCGAGCCGGAGCAGGTCGTCGCGCACGATGTCGTAGTTGATCGCGCCGTCGATCATGCGCGAGCGCACGTGGTCGTAGCGGCCGGAGACGAAGACCACGATCGGGTTCTCGCGCAGGCCGCTGAAGAGCGTGAGCATCGTCGACGCCAAGTTGAGCGTGAAGAGGATCACCTTCCGCACCGAGAATCTTTTCTTCATCGCGAAGAGTGTGGTCTCGGACAGCGTCGCGTGTGTGTGCGCGGCGCTGGGTGGGTGGGTGGGTGTGCTCCGGGGGCTCGGACCTGGAGGTGCTTGTCCGCGTTACTATCACAGCAACTGCAAAACTGGGAATGAGCACCAGTCTTCGCACTGCGCCATCGGCATCGAGATGATTGCCTTCAGAAGGGGCAGCGCTCAAGAAAGAGCAGTAAAGTTAGAGCGATCCGCAGCTTGTGGACAAGATGGCGGTCACCCTCCTTGGAGGACGGCGAGTCGTTCCCACGGGACCATGCAACACCAGGTAAACCTAAAATTGGACGGGTGCGTCTGTGCACGCACCTGCACCGGCACCGGCACCGGAACCAGCAGTTCACTTCACTAAGTCGACACTAACCCTCCAGCTCAGCCCCACTCGACCTCGGCCCCCACGCGTGGGGGCCGATGGTGTGTGCACACAGTTGGAACGAGAGAGATTTACTTTTTGCAAGCACCCCCCATCCCCCAGCACACCCACGACCTACGCACGCACTGCACACGCCAGCGCACCCAGGGAGTGGTGTGAGTGGACCGGTCAGTTGGTGTCGAGGCGGCTAGCCAGCGCGCGGTTCTCCGCCTCCACGCGCGCGAGCTCGCTCTTGAGCTGGATGATCTCCTCCCGCAGGTCAAAGTTCTTGTTCTTGTACTCGTCCGCGGCGTCGCCCACGACCGCGAGCCGCGCCGTCAGCGCCGTGTTCTGCTGCTCCAGCGCCGCCACGCGCGCGCCGAGCACCTGCTGCGCCGCGTCGTTCACCGACTGCATGCGCGTGCTGAGCGTGAAGTTCTGCTGCTCGAGCATCGTCACGCGCGCCGCCAGCAGCTGGTGCGCCGACAGCGCCGCGTCGTCCTCGAGCAGCTGCTCGTCGCGCGTCTCGGCGCGGGCCCGCGGTGCTGGGCGGCGGGGCGGGCTCGCGCGCGCGGCCATCGCATCCGGGGCGATACTGACGGGCGTGGAGGCCTGCGTGCTGCCCACAGCAGCGGCCGACGCCGCCGCCAGCGGCGTGGAGCGCGCGCTCTGCACCTGCTCGCGGCGGTCGGGCGTCAGCAGCAGCTGCGACGTCGCTGCCGCCTTTTGCGCCAGCGCGAGCGCCGCAACGGAGTCGACCGGCACGCTGGGCGCGACGCCCGCGGTGACAGCGGAGGCGTCGGCGGCGGCTTCCACCGGCGGCGGCTGGTGCTTGAACGTGGGCTCGTCGCCGTCCTCGTCCATGTCCTCGATGCCGCTGTCGTCCGAGGGGGTGCGCGCCGCCGTGCCGTCGGCGATCGCGTGCAGCCGCTCCTTAATTGCGGACTGGATACGCTGCGCCTCGACGGTGCTCGAGTGCGGCTTGCCGCTCGCCTTGGGCTTGAGGTTGAGGATTTGGCGGAACTTGCTCTTGATCGAGTTCACGTCGCGCTGCGAGCGCATGTGCGGCTCGGCGTAGCTGCGGCGGTACTTTTTGAGCACGCGCACCCAGTCGCGGCGGCCGCTGGGCAGCACGGTCGCCACGCACGTCAGCAGCGCGCGCACATCGGACTCGTTGTAGCCCTCGGAGCCAGGCACGCGGCCGCCTCGCCGCTCCCCCGACATCGCGCGGTTGTGTTCGCTTTGAATTTTGAAAACACTGCACAAATTACTAAAATGACAATGCCACTTTTTGAAGTCCGCCTTCTATTGAGTTGGTCCATGTTTCAGAATAGTTTTGAAAGTTATTTAAGTCTGTCCTCAACTGCTGCATATCTTTGGACGTAATTTTACAGTAAAAAATCGATGCACGAACAGTACTTGATTTTAAACTGGGATTCGTGCTCCTCAGATTCTCAGTTTTTAAATTCTTAGCTGCGTTCAATTTCAAGTTGAGTTCACGCTTGGTTTTCTTTTTTTGGACAATTTTGGGCGGATAATTTTGTTTTGTTTTGGGATTCCATACAAATTTCAAGATAAAGTTGAATCGGTTATTTCCCATTCCACCTGCAGCCTTCGAGCAACATCTTAGAACTGAGAGCTCCGAGAGATTCATGAACACCGAAATCTCCGATCGCGGATGCATGTTGGGTTCTTCTCACTGCCATGATCGCCCTCCCTCGTATCCTCTCCTACTGTCGGCCGCAAACGACGTGCTCAGAGCAACTGCTTGTCGTCGCCGTGGCACCGAGCCATCTCGCGGCGGAGCAACTGCTGGAAGGACGCCGACGCCGCTCGTTCGCGCGCGATTTCCTCGCGCAGAGTCGCGACGCGCGGATCTTCTCGTCTCGATCGGGGAATCACGTGCCTCGGTGCCTTCAGGTGCTGTTGCTGTTGCGGCTTCACAAACTCACGATCCGCAGTTGGCACCGGCGCGGCGTTGGAGCCTGACGGCGGGACCAGCGCCACGCCGAAGCTGCGCTTGAGACTCTTGAACGCGACTGCTGCTGCCTCCGACGATAGCGCCAAGCTGCCTGTTTGCGCCGTCGCCAGCCCATTCGCTCGACCGCCAATGGCACTGGAGTCGGAGTCGCGATCCGGTGCAGCACGCCACTTGCTTTCGGTCACTGTCAGCAGCTCTCGCGTGTGTTGCGAGCGCCAGTCTGCCGAGACCGCGACGCGCAGGTCCTTCAGCGTCTCGAAGAACGCACTGTACACCTCAACGAAGATCCGATGCCACGGCAGCTGCACGGCCGCAGTCTGCTCGTCCAGGACGCGCAACTCGGGCGGATTGAGCGCGCGGTCCCGCACAAGGCGCTCGTGCTCGGGGACCAGCAGCGCGTGCACGAGCTGCTTGAGCTCCCGAGTCGACAGCGACGACGCGGGGCTCGGACGTGTCGCGAACAGCCGGTCGATGAAGCCCGCGATACGGGCGAAGAAGTGGCTGCACACGTCCTCCCGGTCGAGGATCCGCGTCGGCGACACTGCCTCCAGGTCGCCGACACGCTCTGTCGCCAGCGCCTCGAGCACGCACAGCACTGCTTCCCACCGGTCCTGCGCTTCGCGAGTGGTCGCTGCATCGACGACGCCCGCGAGCTCCGGGATCGCGCCGTCGACGCGCGTCGCTTGCTCGTGCTCGAGCGCCAGGTCCTCGCGGAGGCGGCGGATCGACGTCTGGACGGCCGCTTGGACGCTGGACGGCGATGACGTCGGCGCACAGCGCTTCATGGCAGCGGCGAGGCTGCTTTCCAGCAGCTCCTCGAGCTTGACGACCACGGAACCCGAGAGCGACACCCAGCGCCGCGCTAGCGACTGAAGCACGCGCGCCAGCTCGCTGATCATCGCGGCGCTGTGCCCGCCCGCGGTGTCCTTGTCGATGTCGTCGTCGCTGCCGCCCGACACGAGCGCGAACTCGACGTCGACGAGCTGGTCCGTCGTTGAGTGCAGTTTACGGACGCACGCCTCGACCGCCTCGACCGCGTGCTTCGACTGCAGCGACGGCGACACGTTCGCGAACAGCAAGACCGACACGACAACGCGGCTGCGCGCGGGCAGGTGCGCGCACAGGTTCTCGACCCGGCGCAGCCAGCGCTGTCGCTTGCCCGTCTCCAGGATCTCGCTCAGCGAGAGCGAGAGCAGCAGCGCCGACGCGCCGCCGAGACACGTCTGCAGTTGGTGATCGCTCGACGCGTCCATCGACGCAGCGCTGACGTAGCGGCAGCAGACTGCGAGCGCGAGTGTGGGGGCCACGTCGCTCGGCGGCGACTGGAACACGTGAACGGGGGCGTCCGCCGATGCCACACCGAGCTTCGCGGCGCACCAGACGCCGAACGACGAGCGCTGGTTGTCCACGAGGTCGCTGAGCACCAGTTTCCAGCTGGCCGGTGCCGACGCGTCCGTCGCGCGCGTGTGCAGCGCCGGCCCCACAAGAGACAGCACGTCGAGCGCGCGCCAAGCGGTCTCAGGAGCGTGAGTTCTCGCCGCTGCCTCGACAGTGTCGCGACGCTGCACGTTCATCACTTCGCTTGGGTGCCGCAGCCTCGTCCCGACGTGCGACGCCGCACTCGCGTCCTTGAAGAGCCACCGGATCGCACTCTTGGGCTTCACGTGCGACGCCGGCGGGCCGACGAAGCGCGAGGCGTCGATCTGGACAGGCGGAGGCAGCGCCTTGCTGGCGCGCACGTACTTGCGCCACATGTGGAAGCGCAGTCGCGTGATCGCCTGCTGCTGCTTCGTGGCTCGGAGCGCGCGCTTGCGCTCCGCCAGCGCGCGCGCGAGTTCCTCTTGGCGCTTAGCCTCCAGCGCAGCTTCACGGCGCTGGCGGGCTTGCTCATCGGCCAGCTGCTGCTGGCGTTGTCGCTCGAGCGCCTCTACGGCTTTCTGTCGCGCGTCTTCGGCGCGCTGCTCAGCTTCGCGGCGCTGCACCGCCTCCGCTTCTGCGCGGCGACGCGCTCGCTCGGCTTCGTCCGCTGCGCGCTTCGCCTCCGCCGCGGCGGCGGCGGCAGCTTCTTCTCTCCGCTGCGTCTCCAGCTCTTCGAGCTCGCGCTGCTGCTTGAGCTGCCGCTGCTTCTCCTGCTCGCGCAGCCGGCTCTCGAGCTCGCGCTGCATGCGCTGCAGCGCTGCGTCCTTCTCCGCGCGCTGGCGCACAACGTCCTCCGCACTCGCGCTCGCGTCCCCTAAACTCGCTGCTGCGACTGTCGGAGCAGCGCCCCGCGACGGCGGGGAGCCGACAGGCGCGCGCTCCGTCCCAACGAACGCTTTCGCTTCTTTTGCGCGCTGCAGCTCGGCGATCCGCTGCAGCGCCATCTGGTGCGAGCGCTCGAGCTCCGCTTTGCGCCTCGCGATCGAGTCCAGCTCGAGCAGCGTCCGCTCGGGGCGGTCGGCCGGTGGCGGCGGACGCGGCGGCTGGAGCGGCGGAGTCTGGAAGCCGCCGGTTGCCGCCACCGCCACCGCAGGCTGCGGGGACCGCGCGGCTGCGCTCGTCGCCTGCGGCGGCGCCAGCGGATTGTACGCGGCGTAGTTTGCGAACGTCGAGTACTCGTCTTCGTACGCGGCCCGCGTCGGATACAGCGCCGCGCGCTCAGTGGCCTCGAGGGTCTGGATGAGATGGCTCAAGGGCGGGTAGTCGTCCGGGTAGTACTCTGTCACGCCGCGACAGACATCGCGTCGCAGGTACTCGCTGCAACACACGACAGACAAGTACGCGCTTTGTCAGCGATCGACAAGCGTCCACCGCTTCTCGCAACAACGAGACCCCGACGCACGCACCCTTGTTTCTGCCCGACAAACACGTACGAGCCCTGCACTGGGAGCGGCCGCTTGTTCTTCCGAAGCTGGATGTCTGCGGTCGAGAAGACGCCCCCGTGTGTGTTTAGTGCCGAATCCGATGCGCTCATATAGGACGCTAGCGAGAGAGATAGAGAGAGAGCAGGAGGGTGGGTACCTGTCTCAAAGTCGCCGCCAAACTGAACCATGGTCGAGTCGTCGTCGTCTTCGTCCTGCTGCGAGATCGCGAGCCCGTGGTGCTGGCAGATCGCGCCGGCCTGGTCCACGTCGTCAAAGCACAGAAGCTCCATCAAGTCCACGAGCGGGTACGGCTGGTTCCTGAACGCGCGGTTCATGCGCTGCAGCGCGCCTGAGCGCACACTCGGGAGGTACCGGAAGAGCAGACACGACTGGAGGTACGTCGCCTGGCGCAGCAGCGCGAAGAACTGAAAGTAGTCGCTCGTGTGGCGCGCGACAAAGACCTGCATCGCGAACTTGACTTGCGGGCTGTCGACGACGCTCCGGTGCAGGCCCTTGACGAACTTGAGCACGTCGAGGCCGCGGCCGTTGTCGAGCGCGCACAGGATAAAGTACGCGCGGAACTCGGGCTCGAACGGGCTCAGGAAGCCCGGGTCGCCGACGTTGCGGCTCTCGTCGTAGAGCTCGTTGAGCGACTTGAGCGTCTGGCCGAGCTGCTCCATGTTCTGCTGCGCCACGAAGCTCGGGACCTCGACGAGCTCGTGCTCGCTCAGGATGTGGTACCGCGCCACGCGCTCGTGCACGTCGAGCACGATCGGGTGCACGCGGCCGCCGGCGCCGCGGTAGTTTTGCAGCACAAAGTCCTTGCGGATCATGCGGAAGCGGTCCCAGCAAAAGTTGTACAGCTCGATCACGTCCGGCACGCGCGGCGGGTTCAGCCGCGGGTCCACGCCGCCCCGCTCGCGGTCCATGATCTCCTGCTCGATATACAGCTGCGTGCGGCGCAGCACGCCCGGCGGCCGCACCTCGGACGGGATGTCGAGCTTGTGGTCGGCCGAGCTGCGCTGGAAACGCTTGATGATCAGCTCGCGCTCGCGCCCCGGCTCGTCCGGGAAGCACTTCTCGAACCCGCTCAGCTCGTCCACGCGGATGTGGAGCTCGCGCTCCGCCGGCGAGCACATGTCGACGCACGTGCCTTCCAGGTTCGACGCCGACGCGAGCTCGGCTTTCGTCGGCTCGTCGTTTGGACTACTGCTGCTGCTGCTGCTGGGGTCCTCGGCCGGAGACGCCTTCTTTCGGCGCTCACGAGCTGCTGTCGCCTGGCCCGCGAACTCGGTCGGTTGGTTGCCGAACGACGGCGACAGCGACGGCGACAGCGACGGCAGCGGCGCCCCAGCGCCCATCTTCTTTTCGCGGCCAAACACAGTCGACGAAGCGGCTGCGAGACTGTCGTGGGGGGACTGAAGCCGAGTCTTCTTCGGACGCAGACCCGACTGCGGGAGCACCGACGACGCCTCGGCTCTGCTTGGTTCGTCGCTGGCAAAGCCGTCGTCCATCCCAGCGCCTTTCTTGCGGCGCTGGACGCGAGCTCCGGCTATTGGGTTCCCGAATGCAGTCGCTTGAGCGCCTCCGAACACTGGCTGCTGGCTCCCGAACACTGGCTGCTGGCTCCCGAACACTGTGGCGGGGCCGCTGGCCAGCGTCTGCGGCTTGCTGAATGCATGTGGCTGGTTCCCACCAGCCGAGAGACCTGGTGGTGCCCCAATGGCCGCTTTGTCACGCCCAAACGCAGCAGTGGGGGCCGTCGACGTCGGGTCACGGGGCGGCCGCGTCTTCTTCGGACGCACCGCTGGCTGCCCGAACGCCGTGGCGACACCCGGGGGCTTTGCTCCTCCTCCAAAGCCCATGCTGAAGCCATCGCCGTTGCTGTCTGGCGGCGGAAGTGGCGGCTGCGGAGCGCCGTTCACTCGGCCGCCAAAGCCGAACGTCGTCGTCACACCGGCCGCGCCTCTGCTAACAGCACCGGCTGAGAACGGGTTGCTCGCTTTCGCAGCGTGCGCGCCGTTGGAGAAGGCCGCTGCAGAGCTCCCGAAGCTGCTGCTCTGCCCAAACGCTGGGGCCGCGGGTTGCGCACCGAACAAAGTCGCTGGTGCCGTGGGCCGTGCGCCAAAAGAAGTTCCCGGTGCTGTCGTCTGGGGGCCGAACGGAGTCGCCGGTAGTGTGGGTTTTGAGCCAAACGAGGCTCCTGATGCTGTCGGCTGTGAGCCGAATGACGTCGCTGATACTGTCGACTGTGAGCCGAATGCGGTCGCCGGTGTCGCTTGGAAGCCGCCGCCAGAGCCAAATGGATTGCTCGCTGGTGCTGGTCGGAAGCGTCATGTTACACGAGCAGAGAGTGACAGCAGTCAGTGACTTCAACTCCCTTCTCCCTACTCAACGACAAAGTGAAGCGGAGACGCACCTTGCGGCTGCGCGAACGGGTTGCTGCTGCTGCCTGCGGCGGCATGCGTGCCAAAGCTGCCAAAGCCACCGGCGCCGCCGCCTCTGCCTGCGGAGACACACATGAGAAGGAGAAGGGGGGAGGAATAGGGGGGGGGGGCAC
>SMMQ01001776.1:0-18101 GCA_008271595.1 [Pythium] brassicae (nom. inval.) | reverse complement strand
TTATCGTGTTGTCGTGAAATCGCGTATGAGTTCTGGAAAATACATGGGACAGACATGGGCGAGTACTTTTTATGGATTTAATGAAATCATGGACCAAAGCACCCGCCTACAATTTTTGTGGTCCAACCTTTTAGAAACCACGAGACAATATTTCTACATTTTGTGCGACAAGGCTCATCACTCATTATACTCGTGTAGACGTTTGGCATTGTGTGTTATGCGTAATACTAATCTTTTCCAGTTCCGCCACAGAACACCCAAATCCCGTCGCAGAAACAGCCAACTCCGTCACAGAATGCCAAATTCCATCACTAAACACTTCTCACCACAATATATTTTCCCTTATTCTTTTCGCACAGTTTTTGCCATTGCCAGTCGTGTGCTGTTTATTATCATTGTCAGTCGTTCGCTCATCTCAAGGACTCGAGGATTTCACGTACACTGCCCGCATCCTTGAGTCGTGGAAATGGCACGTCGAACCTCTTCGCGCAAGCAGCTGACGTACTGGTAACGAAGTCGTGACTGAGGAGCTGTGCTTCGCGTGCGATCGCCACACGTTACAGTTCACAGATGTTCTCTTCGACTGGGTGATGCACTGTATTCATTACTGTGGTTTGTCTTGTTGGTAATTTTGGACGCGGTTTTTCAAAAGTGCGCTGATTGTCTTTGCCAGTTTTTGCGACTGAATTCGGCATTCTGTGACAGAGTTTGTTGTTTATGTAACGGAATTTGGGTGTTCTCTGACGGAACTGGAAAATGTGTAGTAATGGCAGCGCATGCTGCCTTTAAAAACACGTCATTTACAGCCAGCCACTTTTTATCGCTTTGGATAAATTCGAATAACGTCAAGCAGACTCCGTTCCCGAGGTTGCAAACTACACTTTTGATCATGTGCGAAGTTGGTGCATACATGCACAAGTTTATGTCTCATTTGAGCTAGTATTGACGATCTTTGTTTTTTGGGTCAAAATGCGTTTGACCTGGTTGACTCAGAGAATGGGAGCAAAAAGGTCCGTTTTAGTCTTGCCAAACAAACCGTTGCTCTAGAGAAAATAAAAGAGATTAGTTTGATGCCGATTTTTCAACGTGCTCCCGTCGTACGTGGAACCTATTTTAGGGCTACACGTTCCAAATTTATGGTTACACGTTCCAGATCTGGAACGTGTAACCATAAATTTAATCAACCATAATCGAACCGTAAAAATGGGAGGAAATACCTCTGCCATCGGTATTTTGAGTTGAAACATCAGCACGGAGTTTATTACGAGCGGTTCAAGGGATGTGGTTGTTGCAAATTCTCCTGGCTCAGAAGAGATCTGGGTTTTTGATCACTCACGCATCAATTGATTACAGAACGATTTAACTATCGCCGCGCTCGCTGCGGGCCTCCAGGCCAGTCCTCATTTCCCCTTTCGTCAACTGCACCACACTGCCTACAACTGCGCCGCCCGCTCCCGCTGCTGTTGCGTGCAACAACAACACACACACCCTTGACTCGGACGAACTTTCTCCTGCTCGTCATCTGAGTGCTTCCCTCCCCTCACTCGCTCACCCCACCACCACCACCACCATCCCCGATTCAGCCTGCCGCTTTCGGTCTCGTGTGCTCGCACCGTGCAAACAAGATGCGCTCGCCGCTGCTCGCGGCCTGCTACCCCGCCGCCCGTGCTCGTTCAGGCTTATTTGCAGCCCCTCGCACCATGCTCACTGGCCATCTGTCGAGCTCTACCATGTGCGGAACCCAAACCGACCCGTTCACTACCGCTCTACGTGGCGCTCTGGTTGTTTGCCCTCGCGCCCGCTTTGACTCCCTGCATCCGGCCACACGACTCCACAGCTTGCTGCAGCACCTACTTGCAGTCCCTCACGCGCTCACAGCTACTTTGCACATATCAACGCCTACTACGCAGACCTCTCAAAGTGCCAGATACGAGCCACTCCTGGCACCTGTACTTGAGCTTACTGCTGCTCGCTGTCTTCCACCATAGCCACGCGCGCCCATGCCCACCTTGTAGTTTTCTGAAAATCTCCCAGTTTTCTCACATAAGTGAGGCGAAGCTTGCATCGTAGCACAGTGAGCGCCCATGTGGTCACTACGCCGATACTGGTGAACACAATAATTTACGTAAAATTATTTACAATACAACTTTAATTCGCGCTCGTGTTCATTTTCAGGATCACAATCCAATTTACTCCAGAACCGGCAAGCGCGATAGACTGCAAGAGAAGGGAACGAAGCCATGGAGTCGCGTGCGCATCATACAGCCGAAGGGCCCGCATGTGCCCTCGACGCGCTCGCACGCGATGAAGTGGTGGATGCTCCTTTTCCTCCCAAGACAGGCGACTCGACGCTAGAAGATCAAATCTTCCAGCTGGGGTTTGAGTTCGTGACCGATCGACCTCCAGCTGACGCAGCCCACACTGCGTTGGCTACCACCAACCATGAGCCGACTCTCGCCACTACAACTGAGACGCCCTGGTCGCCTGCGCGACCTCCCGCCATTGCCGACGACGAGGTCAGCGATGGCGATAGCGCAGTCGAATTCGTGATCGACGGCGTCCGGCCGGGGCAACCAACACCGCCAGCAGCTCACCCCACCACCGGAGCAAGGAACCAGGCCGATATATCTTCCTTCTCCGGAGGTGACACAACCTACAAGGTCTACAAGGTGCTCGATCGTGTGTACGAATCTCCGCACCAGGCCTATCTCGTCCAGTAGTTGGACGAGGAACATCGGTTCATCGCTACCTGGGAGTAGCGTTTGACCATCTACTCGCGCTCCATGGCCGACGCCATTATTTGAGTGGACGAGTGGAAGGACAAGCACCCGTCGCTCATCAACCGCCAGTACAGCTCGCGCCACCCGCTTACATTTACGGCATCGACATCCAGCAACTGCTTCTTCGATGCGGTTCGGGTCGGGTGCCACGTGCTGGAGTACCTCGAACTGGTTCCTGCGGCCATGATATCGGCTTTCAATATTCATCAGAATGGCGGTGACAAGAGAGAGGGGGCAGACAAGAAGGCGATATCCCAGTTCGTGGCGTTCGCCCCACGCAACGGCGCGCATCTCTCAACAAGCACATTCAGCGTGAACCAAGTCCGCCAGTCTGCCACAACGTCGACCAACTCGCAAGTCTCCCGGTCGACAAGGGCGTCTACGTTGTCGGTGCGGAATGCGCGCTCAGCATCCGGGACTGCTTTGTTCTCGAGGTCACTCCTGCAGGAGTACAGCTGGTCCACGACGACTTGGACGAAGGCGCGGACTTCCTTTTCTCCATGGAGCCGTTGTGCAAGCTCTCGTGGGCCCGCAGAGTGGTGTTTTTCCAGAAGATGGAGCATAAGGCAAACGACACGACCCAGCGCAAGACGGTGAGACGCATCTAGTTGTCATTGAATTTTCAGCTTCTTCAAGCTGAAGCAAATAAACAATGAGGACTGGTATTTCATCGAGTTGGCGTTAGCGTTCATTCCAACGCCATCAACAGTCAATGAAATTGGGCACTAAGGAGCTGGCAGGCGATGTTCCGTGTTGCTGTGTTAAAGCTTGGTCGAGTGCTATCTTGTGCGATTTACTCGGGGCCTCTGCGCGTCCTGCCAACAAGATTACCACTTTGCACTTGCAGCTTGTAGCGCGCAACCGTTGATGGCGACACTCCAATGCAGTTCTGGAAGGAGTTCTTACACGCACGTCCAACGTATGGGATGGGGTAGGCGAACCGGAAACGCTGCCCTGTCGATCGCCGTCCAGACGCCTGAGCCTGGTCAGCGACGAACGGGATCGATAGAGAAGATTATAACAGGGTTCCTGTTACATAGCATCAGCGCGAACCTGACGACTTCGATTAAGTTCGAAGTCGAGAACATTTGAATCGGATTTAATCCGATTCGCCGCAGTGACATCGACGTGTCACCGTTCGGAATAGCGACCGATGACATTGCTCATTGGCGGTCGCCCATTGGCTGGAGGCACGCTACCGCTTAGCCAATCAGTTCATTTCGAAGTAGGTGTTAAGGTTTTTCAGGCAGGCTGTTTCCTTAACCTCGAGCCCCTGTGGGCTCGAACTCTCAGTAATTTCACTCTCGGTTTTTCTACCAACTTCGCAAGTGGAGTTCGACTTTCAGCTCGGGAACATTCCCGAGCTGCAATAGAAACTTTCAGTCAAGTCCGAGACTTGGCTGTAAGCGCTTCCTCACACGGGCACGTGTGCACACCGCGTAACGGCTAGCCCGTTACAAAGATCGAATGCATATATTTCGTTCCATTGCCGACATCTCCATCAGGTTGCTGATGAACAACTCGAGCTCGTACGCCTTGCCTGTGAGGCAAGACCTCGAGCATGCGTCTTGCTGGATCAGCCGTGTCACGTGCTCGCGCAGCACCTCGCCATTTGCAAGTCGATCAAAAGACTCCATCGTGTTGCCGTTTCAGAAGTGATCTCGAAGAGTTAACTCCAAACTTTGCAGCAACGTCACCTACACGGATTCAAACTTTCAAATCAAGAATGTCTATGCGAGGATAAACTGGATATCCAAGGCGCGTGATGAATTGCGTGGCCGGCCAGGAGGATGCAGGCTCGGCTGAAGAACCGGAGCTTCACCTGTCAGGTGCTGCTCGACCGCGCGATCACTAATCTGCACGGAGCGAGGGTGCATTCGTGAGGTCGAGATGCGGGACGCTGAAGCTGACCTCTTTTTTGATGAGGTGTTGCGCCGTACGATCCGGTTGGTTAGCTGTTTAGCATCCATCTTTCCTGCTGGGGAAAGCTCGAATGCGGATTTCGCAATGATTATGCGCGCACATGTTGAGAACTTCGAAAAGTACTTGCACTGGCGCGTGCACCGTACGATGTTCACAGCCCAGCCATCCACCGGAATCCTCACTGATGCGCCGCTCTTCGTGGCAACTTGATTGCTCCGAGGTATAACTTCTGAGCTGCTCGCCGTCCCGCCGCCACCTCGATCACGCCAGCCCACGACGATGGAGACACGCGTTCATCTGGCTCCTCGACGGCGCTGCCTTGCTCGTTCTGGGTACTGTCGTCGAACGCCTCCGGAAACCCAATACCATCGTTATCATCGTGTTCAGACTCGGTGGAGTGGTCTCTTGAGCGGGCCGCCACGACGCGCAGTACTCGGATACAGCCTTGATCACTGGTGGCGACGGCACGAAGAGAAGCAGCTTTTCGAATTTCGTAGCCGCTCGAACGAGATCTGGCGACGGAACGGAGACGAACGATGGGCCGACAGGAGAGCGAGGCTCCGCTACCTCCACCAAGTTGATTAGCTTCTGTAGAAGCTGCTGCATGCGGTACCGCCTTCCGGCGAAGAAGCGCTTCGTGCTGGCGTTGAATATCTCGCACAGATTGTTCGTCGTGGCGAACCCGGGGAGTGAGCGGAACGCCTGCTACCGCCAGTACTAACCAGACAGCCACTGGTGTTCGAAGTAATCCGCGAAAGCGGACAGACCGGGACTGGAGCGCCACTCGGACAGCGCTTGAGCCTTGAGCTGCTCGAAATCCTGGGGCACTCGGCGAAGTGCATCTTTAGAATACTTGTGGTTATCTGCACGCGCGAGGTGAGCGGGAGGTGGGTCGTTCGCTTGCGAACGTTGTAGAGAACGCGAAAGAAGCACATCAGCTGTCTTGACTGCGTCAACTCCGGGATGTCGCTGAGTGCGCGAGCTTGAGCGTCCTCAGCGTCGCTCATTACTGCGTCAACTTGGATAGGCCGCCCGCGCACATCTTGAAAGACTCGAATCAGCGCCTCAAAACAGACCATGTAGTCTCTTGTCGTCCGTTGACTCACGACGAAGACAGCGGCAAGCTGGTAGGAGCGTGCACGATCCGTAAAGCCGCAAGTGATGACCGGGTATCCGATGTCGCTCAACTTGAACGTCGCGTCGGCGTGGAGCATGGTAAAGCAACCACGAGATGCGTACTTCAGACAGTTGTCGAGGAGCGCGGCAGAAGTTACACCGAGAATGAACGGGTTGTCGTCGTTGTCACAGTCGATGTACGGGTGCCCTTCTTTGTCGCGTTGCCGCCCAAACAAGAACGCGGTGTTGGTGTCGTTATCCGGGCTGTACGCGTGCGCCTTAGCGTACTCACGCAGCGCCTTGATTGAGTTTCTTTAGCCACGTTGACTTCGAATACGACGGAGTCATCCTGTGAACTGCGTCCCGCTCGGCCATCCTCGCTGTGGTTGTGCGATACCGGAACACTTCTGGAGTTTCATCAGCATCACCCGCGGTGGAATACCGCACTCGTCCTGCTGCGCGATGCGCTCCTTGGTCGCGGCCGTGAGGCGTGGTGGCGGGAGTTGCTGGCACGTGGCGTCGCCACAAAGATGGCCGTAATCGTTCGCCCACACAACCCAGGTCTTCGATGCCTCGCACTGCTGGATCTTCCGCACGACCGGGCACTCGTCTTCAATGCAGCCTGTCGGACTGACGCACTTGAGCCAACGCTGAATCATTGCGTGCGCACCAACGCATATCGCGCACGTCTCCAGACATTCGGTGTGGTAGACAACTTCACAGCATAGGCGCTCATCGCGGTACGCGTCGAAAGATTCTTCGCTGTTTTGAGGCGTGACTCTTGTCCAGACGGCCATGACGCGTATTTACTTCAGGCTGATGGGTGTGAGCGGGTAAAAGCGGATATGATTGATTGTGATTGTGATGTCAGCTCGTTTTGACGGCGATAGGGGTTGATTCACTGGCTGTGGATGATCGTCGTGGATTGGTGTGCGTATACTACAATACGAGTTGGCTGTCCTTTTTCTTCCTAATCTGGCCGAGAATTTGTTTCGCCCCCGAGTACTCGATATTTTCACCTTCTTTTGGTAAAACTGCGATAGTCTGGCTGACTATTTGATGCTGCAGATTCGAATCACGATGTTTTCGGCGCAAAATGTCGATGGTGGAAGTCACCACTCTAAAAATGGAACAAAATACTTCGACTGCCTATGTTTTTAACTGAGTTTTTGGGACAAATTCCAATAAACGCTTGCTTCCCGTAATACCCTCTTCAAGTCGATAAATGGGAATGTCGATTCCACAAAAACCTGCCCTTCCCCACACTTCCGCATTTTTCTTTTTTTCGTCTCCGAAAAAAAGTTCGTTTTTCGAGGGTTGGTGCGCGTCTTGTGACAACACTAAAAAGTCCTGTGAGAATTTCTCATATCCGAAAAAGATCCGCTTTTTCGTGATTTGCCGAAGTTCGCTTATCAAATTCAACGGAGAAGGCGAACTTTCTCTTGAAGACCACCTTTTCCGGCCAATCACCTCGGCGTGCGCCACGCGCTCGATATGCTATGCCCCTGCGCGGGTGTCGCGGTGCCCTCGCTGTCTCGACACCCTCCGGCGCCGCCGTTTAACATGACCACACATTCTCAGTTCTCCAAGTCTTGCGCGCCCGCTAGCACTGGCCCCCGCACCAGCGACTGCGACTGCACCAGAAGTCGAATATCAAAGCGAAAAGAAGATGGCGCCGCTCCGAGTCGTCTCGGCCCCGCTCGGTGCCGACGGCGTGGTCGTGGTGTCTGCAACGAAGAGTTCCGTTGCAATTTCTCAGCTCCGACGCGGTAACTTCTCGTCGGCGCCCAGAGCAGCGAAGTGGTCGTTCCGGCGCGCGCTGGCGGCGCTCGTCCAAGGCCTCGTGCTCGCACTCGCGGGGGTCTACGCGGCAGGCCAGCTCGCGGTGTTCACCCCAGTGTACTCGCAGCACTTGCGTCCGGCCATCGCAGACTGGTGGGGGCCCTTCACACACGTCGAGATGGTCGCGCCGACGTACTTTGTGCTCGCGGGCGTGCTCCCGACATTGGCCGCGGTGCTGCTCGTCGAGGTTCTCCGGCAGCTCCGGCTGCGGCGCGTCGCCTCCGGGCTCGTGCTGCGGTTGGCATCGTGGGCGCGGCGGCGCCCGAGCGCGTGCGGCGGGCGGTGGGTTTGTTGGTTCAGCTACGGCGAGCTGCTCTTCCAGGCTGTGCTCGTGGGCGGGAACGCGTGCGTGTTCTACTACGCGTGCGTTGCGCGGCTGCCGCGCCAGCCCGCGCCCTTTGAGCAGCTCCTCAAGAGCGTCGCGGTCGCGCTCGGCATGAACTGCCTGTTCAACATGGCATTTCTCTTCCTGCCGGCCACGCGCAACTGCGCGTGGATGGAGCTGCTCAACATCTCGTACGCGAGCGGCGTCAAGTACCACCGGTGGCTCGGCGTCCTCACTGTCGCCACGGCGGTCACCCACGGCGCCGGGTTCTACTGGGCCTGGCTGCTCGAGGGCACGTGGCGCGACAAGTGCCTGCCGTGCTTCGACTGCGCCCTCGACTCGCCCCGCGGCCGCCGCGTCTGGCTCAACGTCTTCGGCGAGCTCGCGCTGCTGGTCTTTGTCCTCATCGGCGCGACGTCCGTCCCGTGGGTGCGCCGCAGGTTCTACAACGCCTTCTACTACACGCACCAGCTCTTCGTGCTCAGCGTCGCGTTCCTCGTCATGCACTGGGCTCCGTCTATCTGGTGGCTCGCGCCGTCGTTCCTGCTCTATGTCGTCAGCCGGTCGCTCTCGAGCGCCAACTCGTTCACGCCCGTGCAGGTGAAGGAGTTCACGGCACTCGACAACGACATTGTCAAGGTTGTGATCGCACGCTCCACAGCCCGCGACGGCGATTACAAAGTCGGCCAGTTCGTGTACCTGAACGTGCCGTCGGTCTCCAAGCTGCAGTGGCACGCATTCACGATCGGCTCGTCGCCGCGCTCGGACGCCACGACGCTCACGATCCTGCTCAAGTCGCTCGGCGACTGGACTAAGGACCTCGTGCACTACGCGGAGGACTGCAAGCGTGACAACGTGCTGCCGACCGTGTTCATGGACGGCTACTACGGCGCATCGCTCGAGATGTACGACGAGTACTCGACCGTGCTGCTCGTGGGTGGCGGCATCGGCGCCACGCCGCTCTTCGCCATCCTCGAGGACATGGTCGCGAAGCTGAGCAGCGGCCAGCCGTTGGCGCAGCGCGTGTTCTTCGCCTTCTCGTTCCGCGAGCTGTCGCTGCTCGAGGAGATCCACCCGACGCTTGCCAAGATCCGCGAGCTCGACCCGCAGGAGCGTTACTTCAGCTTCGACTTGTGCCTCACGCGGCCGCCGAGTCTACGGGACCTGCGGCGTCCCGTCCATCGCGTTAGGTCGGCGCCGCCACACCCGTCGGCGAGAGAGATGAGCGCGTCGCGCGCCGCCAAGCCGTTCGCCGAGCCGGCGCGAGCCACGGCGCTGAGGACCGTCGTGTTTCTTGCGGCGCTGCTCGGCGCGACTGGCGCACTGCTGTGGCAAGAGTTCATCCCCGAGAGCGACGGGGACGACGCCCGCCCGAGCCTCTGGCCATTCAAGTATTTTATGGAGGCGGCGACGCTGTTCCTGGCCGCGGCCGCCGTGCTGCTCTTGGTGCTCGCGGAGCGAGTGGCTCGGAGAGCGCGCCGGGTGGGCCGAGCGCGAGCGCTGAAGGTGCGGTACCTCGAGTCCGACCCGTACGAGAAGCTGCTCCCCGAGCCGAGCGGCTCGGGCTCGCCTCGGAGTGCCGCCAACGCGCTGGGCCTCCACTGCGTCGAGGATCTGCTAACCGAGTACCGCGTGGCCGTCGGCCAGCGCCTCGAGGTGCCGGAGCTGCTGCGGAGAGCGCACCACGCGCACACGTACGGCGGAGGCGCTGCGTCGGGCGCGATCGGCGTGTTCGTCTCTGGGCCCGAGGCGCTCAAGGAGGCGGCAGCGCGCGGCATCGCAGCGATCGCGTCCGAGTACTTTGACGTCCACGAAGAAGAGTTTGAGCTGTGAGAGCGAGCCACACGCACAGGATTGGGGAGAGTAGGAAGGGTGGATAGCTAGCTATGTGTCAAGTACGATGTGCAGTGCAAGAGAAGTAGGAGCTCAGCGTGTGTGTGCAGCGTTATAGGCCGATCGAGCGAAGTGGGATCAGAGCCTGGCGAGCGGAGCTCAGAGCTCGAACTCCTCTTCGTGGATGTCGAACTCACTCGGCGCCGTGCTCGCGACCGTGAAGTGCACGGCCGCCTTGAGCGACTCGGGGCCGGAGACAAACACGCCGATCATGCCGTTGAGCGCGCTGGTCGCCAGCGCTTGGTTGTTCGCGACAAAGGTCTGGTGGCTCTGCCGCACGAGGCGCACGAGCAGGTCGAGATCCGGGCGCGCGCCAACCTTGACCGCGTGGGCGGTGAGGAGGTCCTGGAACATCACGATGTTGTTCTCGTAGTGGCACCTGGCGGCCGTCGCCGGCGTCTTGAACACGTCGAAGAAGCCCGCGCTGTCCGCCTTTGCGCGCGTCTGCACGAGCTTCTCGACGAGCACGAGGCCGAAGACGAGCAGCGCGCCGAGAAAGAGCATCAGCAGCTGCATGAACGCCTGATGCGGCCAGAGGTACCCGCGGCCGTTGCGCTTGACCTTGCCCGAGCCGTACTCGAGCACGGCCACGATGGCGACGACGAACACGAACACGAACACGATGGTGTACATCGCGCACCTGTTTGCGGGCGACCGGAGCGGTTGACCGAATCGCTGCGACGGGGCCCAGCGCTTCGACGGGCGCTCATACCCGGTCGCGACCGCGTGGTAGTAGCCACCTAGGCGCTTGTGGTCGACCCGCTTGGCCAACGCGTCGGCGACGGGGCGCCGTCGTGAGGCTCAGGTGGAACGTGAGAAACTTCTCGTTCGGGTCGAGCTCACGGATGCACGCAAGCAGCGGGTGGATCTCCTCGAGCAGCGACAGTTCCCGGAACGCGAAGGCGAGGTACACGTGCTGCGCCAACGGCGCGCCGGCCGAGAGCTTGACGACCATGTCCTCGAGGATCGCGAGCAGCGGGGTCAAGCCGATGCCGCCGCCAATGAGGCACACAGTCGGGTACTCGTCGTACATCTCGAGCGACGCGCCGTAGTAGCCGTCCATAAACACAGTCGGTAGCACGCTCTTCACCTTACACGGTTCCGTGTGCGCGACAAGGTCCGTGGTCCAGTCACCGAGCGACTTGAGCAGGATCGTGAGCGTGTGCGGGCTCGCGCGCGGGGACGAGCTGATCGTGAAGGCGTGTCACTGCAGCCAGGAGACCGACGGCACGTTCAGGTACACGAACTGGCCAACCTTGTAGTGCCCGCCGAGCTGCTGCGAGCGCGCGACCACGACCTTGACGATGCCGTGGCCCAGCGCCGTGAACTCCTTGATCTGCACGGACGCGAACGAGTTGGCGCCCGAGAGCGCGCGGCTGATGACATAGAGCAGGAGGCTCGGCAGGATCCACTAGACGATGCCGTTGTAGTGCATGACGAGGAAGCCCATCGAAGATGCTCGCCCACACGCGCCGGCCCTTGGCCGCGCCGAGCGGGCAGTCGAAACACGGGAGCGCCTGCTCGCGCCACTCGCGCTTGTGCCCCCAGAGTACGTAGAAGACGATACAGTGGCACTGCGCGAGCAGCACCGCGGCGACGCCCAGCCAGCGGCGGTACTTGATGCCGCTCGCGTACGAGATGTTGAGGAACTCGAGCCACGCGCCGTTGCGCGCAGCCGGCAGTAAGAGGAGCGAGACGTTGAACAGGCTCGTGAAGCCGAGCGAGACCGCGAGCGCCTTGAGCTTCCCGGCGTAGTCGACCACCTTCTTGGCTTTCGCAGCGGCGGCCTTGGCGTTGTTCAGGTGCCGCGTGTACGTCAAGCTGAACGTGAGGCAGGTGCCCGTGACCACGACCGCGAGGAAGAGGAGCTCGCCGTACGTGTACGGGCTGATCCAGGCCCGGAGGCGCGGCTTGCGGCGGAAGACCATCGCGAGCTTGAGCAGGTACCGAGAGCTCATGCGGTGGATGTTGTAGAGCTTGAGGAACTCGCCCAGCAGCAGCGTCGCGCCGAGCGGGGCGATGCAGAACAGGATGAAGTAGGTCGGGCGAACCATCTCGGTGCGCTTGCCCCACCACGCCGTCGTGTCCGCCTTGAAGTCGACGGTGAAGTACGCAGTGTGGTACGCGATCTGTCCGAAGACGAACGTCACGATCGCCGCGAAGACCAGGACCTCCGTCGCCGTGCCGAGGAACCAGAGCTTGTGCGTCCACGCCGGCGGAGCGAAGCGATCGGCAGCAGCAGCCGACGCGGCTTTCACATGGGTGGAGCCCGCGCCGCTCGACGACGGGACAAGCGCCATCGCAGCGCGAGCGACTGAGGGCGAGGCTGAAAGAAGGCGGGTTGGACTAGCGGCGGAGGAGACAGGAGTGACTTGGTCGGCCTAAGGTGCGGCGAGGAGAAGTGGGAGTGATCGAACGGGGCTTCGAGCTTCCTGAGGAGCTCTGACATGAGAAGCAATCGCTCCAACCGCGGGCGTTGCAAGACTGCGTGCCGCGAGCCACTCGGACGTCGTCTTAGAAGCCCACAAGCTTCCTCTTTGTGTGCGTGCGAGCCATCGCCCAAAGCGCGAGGCGTCTTGACCGCCGGTTAAGTCGCCGACAATGTTCAGGACGACCTGCAAGGTCCCGTGATGAAGGCAATAGCAGCCCAATGACTGCCAGCCAGGCGTGTGCCTCCCTCGCTGCCTCGCAGATCGAGCGCGACGCTACAGTCGTCCTACTTGGAGCAGATCCGCTTGAAACCTCGCCCTTGTTCCATGTCCTTGGCGAGTCCACTGCCCCACACCCGAGTCGGATTCTTCTTCCTGGGGATACAGACAAGGGCCTTGACTCCAGGCTCAGGATCACGTGTGCACGACCGACCACCAGGCCAGGTGGTCGTGAGTCGTGAGGCATCTCGATGCGATTGCTACTGTGTGAGTGTCCAGTTTGAGTCGCGTTGTTGACTCCCTCCAGTCTACAGCGAGCGGAAGGAGTTCTGATGAATGGCTCTTAGTTGTCAGTCGAGGATGACGACTGAGAGCGAGTGACAGAGCGAGAGCAATAAGGTGATCAAACTTGACTTGACTCTCGTCCCCCAATGCATCATCGGCTACACGTTCATGCGGTCCATCTCGGGGATCCGCGAGACGCTCCGGCAGAACAGGATCTGCGCCGCCACCTCGATGTCGAGCCGCGCCTTCTTCTCCTTCATAAGCTGCCCGTAGTTGGTGAACGCCTCGTCGAACGGCAGCGACACGGCGCTCACACACAGGTGCTTCTTCGCGAGCTTGGCCAAGGACGGGAACAGCCGCTGGTAGCGCGCCCACCACTCGAGCGGGTCGCTCGCGCTCTCGTCGGTCGCTGGCAGCGACGGCGACGCGAGGTACTGCTGCACCTGCGCCTGGAGCTTCTCGAGCTCGCTCGGGGGCTCGTCGAGCGGGAAGAACTCGTGCAGCAGCACCGCCGCCGTCTTCTTCGGCGCCGTCGCCGCCAGTGCCTGCGGAGGCGTCGGCGCTGCGCCGCCGCTCTTCTTCCTGTCGGCCGGCGACGGCAGCGTGGCGTCGCCAAGCAGCTCGCTGTGCAGCAGCTCGAGCGTCGCGACGACCCGCGCGCGCTCGTCTGGCGGTACGAACGCCAGGCTCTTGAAGCGCGGATCCAGCAGCGACGACAGGTACGGCGACGACGGCGGCGCAGCGCTGGACGCGGCGCACAGCGGCAGCGAGAGCCCGCTCGCGATCGCGGTGCGCACCGCTGCGACGAGCGGCGTCGCGACCCAGCGCTCGGCGTCGTCCACGTGCTTCTTGATGCTGTGCAGCAGCGGGTGCACGAGCGACAGCCCCGGGTACTCGAGCGACGGCGCCACGTGCACGACGCCCTCGATCGGCTCGAGCAGCCGCGCGAGCTCCTTCAGGTTGGCCCACTCGTCGGCCGACAGCTCGCAGCACACGAAGCGCAGTTGCATGGGTCGCCGCGTCGGGTTCGTGTCGCTCTCGAGCCCGCTCTTGTAGAGCAGCAGTAGCTGCTCGAGCTCGACGATACGGCAGATCATCTCGCTCGTCGAGTTCCACCGGCCCTCAACGTCGCAGATCACCGACAGCGCCGGCGCGAGCATCGTGGCGCCGCCCGCCGCGCTGCTGCTGCTGCTGCTAGGGCCCGCAGCGCCACTCGCTTTCGAGTCGTCGTTGTCGTTGTCGTCGACGACATTGTCGGCATTGTTGTCGTTGTCGACATTGTCGTTGTCGGCGGATTCGACAGGGCCTGTGAAGCCCGCTGCCGCCTCGGCGACACGGCGCTGCAGCGCCAGGAAGATCTGGTACTCGGACGGGTTCTGGATGAAGTACGACACGTAGTTGCGGCAGCGGCGCAGCAGCGGCGCGCACTTGAGCAGCCCGGCGGCCACGGCGCCGTCGAGCACGCGCACAAAGCAGCTGACGACGAGTAGCCCCGGGTACTCGTCGAGGATCGCCGCCTCCTTGCCGTCCGGGAGCATCGTGAGCGCCGCGACCTTGGCCGCCGGGATGTCCCACTTGTCGAGCACGTCGCGCAGCAGCGCGATCGTGTTGACGCGCTCGTCGAGCGGCAGCACGTACACCTCGAGCACGCAGTCGCGGCGGCCGAAGCCGTTCGAGACCCAGTGGCCGCTCACAGTCAGCACGTTCTGCCCAAAGACGCTCGTCCAGTTGTGCAGCGACAGGCTCAGCACCTCGACCTCGGCCACGACCTCCTTGAGCAGCTCGCGCTGCGAGTAGTAGAGGTTCGCGAGCGCGCGCTTGAGCGCCTCCTCGCCCGGCAGCCGCGCGCGCGGCGGCAGAGCGTACTGGTACTCGGAGCCGTAGAGCAGCACGCTGAGCTCCGCGCCCATGCGGGACACGTCGAGCGGCTCGTACTGCGCGATGAGGTACTTGAGCAGCCGGTGCGTGAGCACCTTGTGGGTCGCGGCGGCGGCGGCGGCGGCGGCGCTGCTGCCGCTGTGGCGCCGGTGGCTGCGGCCAAACGCGAGTCCCGCGCCGAGTCCCAGCGCCGCCGCGCCGCCCGTGAGCGTCGTGTAGTCGAAGAAGCGCTGGTCGCCGCCCATGTCCACGACGCTGTCGCCGAGCTCGAAGCCCGGCGGGAAGTGCAGACCCGGTCCGGGCGACACGCCCGCGTGCGACGCGAGGCCCACAAAGCCCGAGGGGTCGAACTCCTGCGCGCCGGCCGCCCCGGCAGCGTCCGCGTCCAGCAGCGCCAGCTTGCGGCGCTTGGGCGTCGCGCGCCGCCTCGTGCCGCGCGTATCGAGCGCCTTCGGTGACGCGGCGGCCGCGTCGGCGTGTGTCGTCACGCTGGCGCCGTCGCCGTCGCCGCCGCCCCGGTCGTCGCGCTTGCTGCTGTTGCCGCTGACGGTCCTGTAGTCGGCGGCCGACTTGCCCGGCGCGAATTTTTGGTGCTTCTTGCGCAGGTGGCGGTTCATGGTGCTCGTGCCGCCCGAGTACGCGAAGCGCGTCGTGCGGTCCGTGCAGAGCGTGCAGACCACGGACTTGCGCCCGGGCTCCTTCACAAAGTAGTCCCAGATGAAGCTCGGCAGCAGCACGCCGCCGCCGCCACCACCGCCAGCGCCACCAGCGCCAGCGTCGCTCCTGCGAGCGCCCGCATTCTCGACATTCTCGACACCGACGGAGGACGGGTCTGAGCACGCCGATGTCGGTGTGTCGAGCAGCTCGTCGTCCATTTCGCGGTCCGCGCGGTCCACCCGCCAATGAACCGGGCGGTTCACTTTTCCACAGTTTTGTGAAAATACAACAGGAACAAAATTACGAACGCATTACGTACGTTTAAAGTACGCATATTAGTGCGTACTTATAGCGTACTTACTTATAAAAAGTTGGGGAAATCCGCAAATCGGTCCCTAGAATTCCCATTTCATCGAAATCGGTCCCCTTTCGCCCCGAAATGAAGCAACTTGATATTTTAACGCGAAATTGAACTTTGACATGTAGTTTTCAGTGCGAGTGGATCTCAGAGAGAGTTTTCGATCGAAAAATCAAATACATCCGATGTGTACCCAGTACCCCACCTGTACCCTGTACCTCGTCCGTATAGTGTGCCCAAACGGTACCGTGTTCCTAAATGGTACCGAGTGATCGACGTCATCTAAGCAACTGCGAAAGCGCCCGCGGCGCGCGATGTCATCACTAGCGATTGTGATGGCGCCTCGAGCAGGTCTTCTTGCTGTGTTCGCGGGCTCCGCACTCGCAGCAGCAAATTGGAGAGTCATCAGCCACGTATTCAGATCGATTTCGGATCCGATCTTCGCGTAACCTCCCGCGGGTTTTCTGGATATCAGGAGGGAGAATTGAGTCGCTGACGAGGTTGGCGACATCCATGGCGCTTGTCGTATTGGCGAACGATGCTTGTAACCTCGCGACCGTGTAGTAGTCGATGATGCCATCAGTAGGATCTTTACCGAAGAACAGCAACGATGCACACGCGTGCACACACGGGTAGCCGAGCTCCGCCCAGAAGCTGCATGAACAGAGTCTCAATGCCACGTCGACCACTGCGAAGGTGCAGTCGTCCTGCCGAGTAACTTTTGTGACGCTCTCGGACACTGGACACACAGTCCGGTTCAACCCAGAAGTGGTGGTTTGTTTCACACGCGCCAGCACCCATGGAGCGAAGGCCTCGGGAAGCGCAGAGTATTTGATGTTCATGGTGTAGGTCCTCTCTTGGTCCTTTGCACCACGCCTTGAAGACTGGCAAACCAGGATAGGTCACGCTCATTCAGAACCTAGCTGTACGACGACTTTGCAATGTTTGTTGTCACTTGCCCGTAGCGCGGGTCGGGGAAGAAGCAGCTCACCCATTTTTCACCACCAATTCCTGTCTCAACAGTACAAAAACGCGGTACGGATAGAAGATAGGATAGATGGTGAATGGTCATCGTCGCGGTCGTTATCAGCACTACCGAAAACGCGAGCCACTGCAGGTGATTCGACGCATCGATGTCGAGCGAGCTCGAATCTGCTCAAGCCTGACGCCGTCATTCTGAGCTACCGGGGGAAAAGGTCTCAGCGCGGCTGCTGTGGAAATTCCTTCTGTTGTACTGCGCATTCCACATCAAAAAGAACGTGCGGAATGCTTTCAAGACAAACTTGAACGGCCTGGTTGATACGGTCGCAAAGTGCCTCAAGCCAAACCAGTACCAAGGCTTTTCAACGACTGCCCGACCAACAGACGATCGGCTGCTGAGTATCAGAAATGTGCCGTGTAACATGTTGCCGATGTGTACCGTTCACTCTGTACTCTACCACACGTCTGTACCGTGTCTCTGTACTGTTGTCACAGGAATCGGTGTCGAGAACTGGGTGGCTGCTTCTTCCACCGCCCGCGCTTCGGTTAAGGGATAAATAACATTGCAGAGTCGTTCAACAGCTGGCTTCTGAATGAGAGCGACCAGTCCGGGTTCACTTGTCTCCAAGGCCTGATGCGAATAGTCCAAGAGAGAACATACAACCGGACCATAAAGTACACAATTTCCTGATTCGTTTCGTCAAAGGTTACATTTCTTTTGTCAAATATCCAAAACCTTTCTGCAAAACTGTATTTTGTGATCCTTCCAAAAAATTATTGTGCAACAGTATCATCCGCACCAGTATCGCTCAGCGCGATGGGGCAGTTCGATGGATAGAATTGCATCCTGCGATGCGCATGTTTAGCTATTGTAGCTACGTCTGTAAAGACGTCTCCACAGCTCATCTGTCGCTCAGACGCCGTGGACACCGTCACGGCAAACCAGTGTTGCCTTCCACGAACTGGCGCAAAGAAATGGACTTCGTAGCGAGCCTGCTGTCCTTGATTTAGTGACGCTCTTTGAATGGTGACAAATGACTTTGGAAGGGTTGAGGCACCCAGAGTACAAATATAAATATTGATTCTCGTGTACGCGCTGGAGCGTGACGCACGATGCCCCACGCCGTGCGAGAGCTAGATGTGCGTTCGAGCGAGTTTAATCCACGACGGGGTCCTTTTCCAAATACTGTTTCAGCTGCAAATCTAGCAAAATTTCATACACAATAATCATCCGTTGTTACAGGCTTGACGAAATGTTTATGATATTTGACGACAATATATGAACCTTTGACGAAACCAATGGGAAACGGTGTACTCGGGGCTTCCCGAGGCCTTCGCTCCATGGGTGCTGGCGCGTGTGAAACAAACCACCACTTCTGGGTTGAACCGGACTGTGTGTCCAGTGTCCGAGAGCG
>SMMQ01001770.1:19352-31060 GCA_008271595.1 [Pythium] brassicae (nom. inval.) | reverse complement strand
CAAGTGGGGGATCCCAGAGCCAGATCCGGCCATTCTGAAGCAAACGCTCGCCAAACGCACAGCGAAGGTGGCGGCGCCGGTCGAGAAAGCGCTCGCGTTGGACATCGGAGTGTCACGCGCCGGATCTTGGTGCCTGGTCTTTGTGCACGAGTGAAGCCATTCTCCACGTTGGCTTCAACTTTCGACACGTGATCCATGCAGCCATTAATATCCACACTACTTGCAACGAGAAGCGCCACCGCCTTCAGTACCAACGCCATTCTACGATTCCGATCGTCCCGACTAAGCGTTTCCCATCAGCAGGTTCCCAAAGCTCTCCATACTCAACAGCGATGGCGGGAGTTCAAAGCAAGAAGACCTCGTCCTACGACGGCGTCACATCGGCGGCCTCGGATGCCTCATTCGCTCCATATGCGATTTCCATCGACGCCCCCCTCCCAACTGCGTCAGAGTCACCACCACGTACAGGAGACGACGAGTGGGGCATCAATCTCTTCGATTGCCTGTGCGCGCCGGCGCATTGTTGCGTCGCAGTGTTCCTCCCTTTCGTCAGCGCGGGGTACGTCGCGAACGGCATCAGCCGCTTCGGTGCTCTCGTGGGCGTCTCCTTCTTCCTCATACTCGCGACCGGCATTGCGCTCGCGCTCGCCGCACGAGCGTACGACCCGGACACCGGCGTGTACGTCTCCACGATCTTCGTCGGCAAGGGCGACGACGCGGTGCTGGCGAACAGCTGGAGCATCGGTGTCACCGTCTGCGCTTTGCTCTTCCTCGGAGGCGTCGCCCTGCTGCGGCGTGCTGCGCGCAAGTATTACGGGATCAGGGGCTCGTGCTACAGCGACTGCTGCTCGTCCTTCTGGTTCTNCAGATGACGGCGCACATGCAGATGATCAGGCGCATGAACGCAACCAACGACACGCTCCCAGCGTACACCGCATCGTAACGACAACAAGGCTTCCTTCCGTCTCCTTCACTGTATGCATCCCACTGAGTGCAGGAGTACTTTGCAATCAACACACTCGAACGTTCGGGGCCGTTCCCGTCTGCGTGTCGTCCGCACACCTCGGATCCGATCGTCTACATCGGTTCGCCATCCAAGTCTTCCTCGTCCAGCGGCACGCCGTCGAGGTCCTCCTCGTCTGCACACTCCAGCGGCTCACCGTCGACGTCGCCGTCGGCTCGGGTGTCCAGCGGTTCGCCATCCAGAGTCTCCTTACTTTCGTCACTGTCTTCGTCATCGTCTATTGGAGCGCCATCGAGATCCTCTGAGTCCACGCCGGCGCCGTCATCGATCGGCTCACCGTCAATGTCGTCTGCGCTGTCGACACGCGTCGCCTCTCTACGACCAGTGGCTTCGCTTGCTGTCGCTGCCATCGTAGCGCTCCCATCCGTAGTCGGCGCCTTCGGGGCCGTGAAGTCGTTCAGCCACTGCAGCCGGAGCAGCATCTGCTTGGCGTCCCCGGTCGCGAGGATGCCGGCCTGTCGGCACGTCTTGCGCAGTCGTTCTTCGTCCACACCCAGTGCGTCGGCTGTTGGGGCCTTCCTGTCCCCCGCCACTGCTGCTGCGTACTCGCTCTCCTCCACCTTGCGGAGAAACGTCGCGTTCAAGCCGACGAGGAACATGGGCGGGAACAGACTCCAGCTCTCCCACGCTGTGAGCACCGCCAGCACCTTGTCCTTCATCGCGTTCGCCGACATGCGGCCCGTCAGCGCCTTGTGCGCGACCCGCAGGCGCTCGAGGATCTCCGGCAAACAGTCCTGGAACGTCGTGCGGAACAGCGACGCGTTCTTCACGCCCGCTGAGCTGTTGTGCAGGATGTCCGACGTGAGGTACAAGTACCCGACCAGCGCGACAGCCGACGCGTCGGCGCGCTGGAACGCCTTCAGGACCCCGCCGACAATGTCCACTGCGGCCTCCGAGTGGTCGAGCGCAAAGCCCATCGCAGTCTTCACCGACTCGCGCTCGAGTGTCATGCCGGCCAGGAGCGCCCGGAGCTCGGCGTACTCGGCGTCTGCGAGGCGGTTCGACCCCCAGCCGCGCTCCACCTCCCGGGCGCGCGCGATCTGCTGGCCCGTGAGCAGCGCACTTGCCGCTACAGTCGTACTGCCGCGGTCGCCGCTGCCGCGGGGGCCGCTGCGACTCGAGCGCGAACGAGCGCCGCTGCGACTCCGTTCGCGACTGCGTTCGCGGCTTCTCCCAGCGCGACGTGCACGCGATCGCGACCGCGACGACGAGCGAGAGCGACGGGGCGACGAGCTCCTGCTGTCGGACTCTCCGCTGCTGTCGCTGCTGCTGTCGGCGCGACGGCGTCGCCTCGGAGAGCTCCTGTCCGACGACCGAGAAGCGCTGCGGCGGCGGCGTCTGCGACTCCAGCTGCGACTCCTGCTGGGGCTCCGGTACCGGCCCCCGCGGTCGCGACTGCGCGACCTACTCGACCTGCTCGAGCGAGAGCCGCTGCGCCGTGTGCTCCGGCTGCGGCTCTGCTCGCGCCGCGACGCCGATAACGAGCGCTGTCGACTGAAACTCCGGCTCGAGCTCCGTCGGGTCGACCGCCTCGAGCCTTCCCCTCGACGACCAACTCGCGCTTCCGACAGCGACCGCGACCGCGACCGCGACCGCTGGCGCTTACGCGACGAGCGCGGCGGCAGCTGGGGAGGAATCCACACCGGCCCATCGACAGTCATCTGGAACGGCGCGTCGCGCCACGAGTCCTCGTCGTCGCCCATCGCGAACGCGAACACGCGCCAGCGGTAGTAGGTCGCCAGCGGCGTCTGCGCCTCGAAGAGGAACGCGAACTCGCTGCTCGCACGCGTTTCGCGCGCGCGGACCGCGTTTTCAAACTGCACGCCGTCCGTCGCGACGTAGCGAGCCAGCAGGTCGACGCGCGCCCGCAGCGCCGGGTCCGCAGGTGCCTCGACGACGATCGGGGGGATGGCGCTATGGACAGCGATGCTCCCAGACCCAATGCCAGTGCGCGCAACTGCGGGCAGCAACGGCGCGGGATGAGCGAGCGCCGCAACAGGCGCAGGCTTGGCGCCTCGCCGCCGGCTGGCGTCGATCTTCACCGCCTTCCCCCACCCGACGATCATCGCGAAGCCCTCCAACTTGAGCGTGTGTGCGGACAGCAGCAACGTCACGGACTCGCCATTAGTCTCACGGACGCGCGAGCAGAAGCAGCAGCGAGCGAGACGATCCCCCGTTCATCGGGATCCCCCCGACAGCTCGGCCACATCTCAGCAAGTACCTCAGTGTCGTGCAGCGCAGTGCGCGCCTCGTCAGCGTCGCGCCGGTCGAAAAAGCTCACAAAGCCGCAGTTGCGGCGGCGCGCGCGCTCCTCCTCAGTGCGCGGCCACATGATCTTGACCGAGAACACGTCGCCGAACTTGCCGAACAGCGTCTGCAGCACACACACAGGCGTTCAGTGTTAAGTACAGGACTGGGTCGAGTGGGACTGGTAGGAAGAGGACGTAGCCCAGGCGACTGCGTACCTCCAGCGTCTCCTCCGTGACTGTCGGCGCCAGGTTCCCCACGTACAAGTTCGTCGTGCTCGGGTCGCCGTGGTCGAACGAGCCCTTCCCGAGCCCCATCTCGTCCATCGTCGGCGCCACAGGCTCGCTGCTCCCATACAGTAAGTAGCACGCAGCACGCAGGTCGCCAGTCAGTCAGCGTCGTCCTCACGCTTCGTGGACGACGCAATCAGACACAGCCTGCCGCCCCCCTCTCTAGTAATCGCACCGCTCCTTGAGCTCTTCGAGGAACTGGTCAATGTCGCGGCGCTTCTTCGTCGGCGGCCCAGCAGTGCTGGATCCAGCGTCTGATTGCGTCATCTCCCCCAGCATGCGCGCCATCTCCGACGGCTTCGGCCCCGCCGCACTGCCTGCGCTGTGAAACGCCCCGGGCCCGACTCGGAAGCCGCCCCCGGCAGGCGAAGGCGCCGGTCGGAGGCGGTAGAGCTCTGCGCGCGCCGCTGCGTTCGCTTCGCCAGTCGTGGGGGCGCCGCCGGCGCGGACAAACGCTTTGCCGAGCGTCGCGTCCTCGTCCTCAAAGGACGCGACGAACGTGGCGTACATCTGCGCTGCTTCTTCGTCTGCCTGGCGCTTGCGGGCTTCCCGCTCCTCGCGCTCCTGTCGACGAAAGAGAGAGAGAGAGAGAGAGAGAGAGAGAGAGAGAGAGAGAGAAGAGAGAGAGAGTGTAGCCATATGGGCTGTGAGCACCAGCCAGCAGTCACAGTACAATCCTATGAAGTCAAACCACCCACGCACGGTACCTTCTCGAACTTCGTCTTGCGCTGCTGGCCGAGCGCGAAGCGCGCCAGCTTGTCGTCCGTGAGGCGCGCGAGCGAGCTCGGCTGCATGGCCTGCGGCTGCATCCCCCACGGGAGCGCTGGCTCATCGCTCGCGGCATTCGACGGCGCCGCGGCGCCAGCGCCAGCGGCGTCCCCGTCGCCGCGCTGCTTCCTGCGTCCCATGAGGACGCACTTTTCGATTCTGTGGCTCGCTTTTCCGAGTGAACAAGCAATAGTGAAATCATCAAGGGAGTGAGAAGCGACTCGTCGTTTTTGTATTGGTCGTGGCTCTCGATCTTGTTCTGCACGAAAAGCTCTCACTCATCATATACCGAGTTCCCGAGGGGGTTCGATCGATCGTCTCATCCAGTTGACTGACTGGCGGTCGCGCCGAGTCGGCTCTGCGAGCCGGAGCTCACTCGCTCCTCAGCACCAGCAGACAGGCAGACAGGCAGGCAGCCACTTCCCTCCGCTTAATCCTGACGCGACTTGAGCTTCTTCGACGTCACGCCCTTGGGCGTGATGATGTGCACGACACCGCCCCAGCCCGCGAGCGCGTCGCGGTTGCAGGCCGACAGCAGGCACTGCGAGAGCGTCTCGAAGAGGTCTTCTGCCTCCTGCGATCACTCAAAGCAGCCAGCCCAGGCGTCAGGGACGAGGGTCCGTCATCCATCCACCCACCCCCTTGCTCCTACTACAGACAGCAGCGAGCGTACGACGACCAAGGAACGCACCATGTCTGGGCGGTAGAGCGACTCGCACATGCCGTAGAGCGCGTCCTCCATCGTGCCGGCGACGACAAAGTCCTTCGTCATCATCTCGCAGCCGAGGCAGTCCATGCTCGAGAGGAACGGCTGGTTCTCGGCCGTGAGCCCCGCGATGACGGGCTCGACAAAGTACGGGCCGAACCGTTTCTCGTACATCATGTTGGACACGAGCGCGCTGAACGTCTTCGGCTTGATCTCGCGCTCCTCGTCCATCTTGTACATGTTGACCTTGAACTTGAGCCTGTTCACACACACAGTGAGTGTCAGCAACACCCTCGCTGGATTGATTGCGTCATCCAGTCGCGCGTGTGTACGCAAACACGCACAGCTGCGAGATGGTCTGCACGTCCGTGCCGAGCCCCGCGAGCCCGAGGAAGATGCGGTCATTCACGCGGAAGACCTTCTGGAAGTCCATGGCCACGGTCTGCGCCTGCATGCCCAGACGCGTATCGCTACGCGCACCCACGAGAGACAGCGCGGGTGAGTCGAGCACAACACGTTCTACGGCAGTTCAACACGCCCACACAAGAGCTGGACGCACCAGGCGATGCCCACGCAGTCCTTGCCCGCCATGGCGATGATCGCCGCGCCGTTGTACGAGAGGATCGACTGGGGAGCGATGCGCGCGAGAGGGCGTGTCAACGAGGCAGAGGCGCGGCCAGGAGAGCGAAAGGGACGACACACAGAGGAGGGGAAGGAGAGAGAGAGACGCACCATGTTTCTGTTGCTTGCTCTGCTCTTGCTCTGCTCTCCGGCGTGCGGGTGGCGCGCTCGCGTCGGTCGGGGCTTCTTCGCTTGGATTTCGGGTCTGCGGATCTTGTCGAGTGCCCCCCTTCCGCTTTTCGTAATATTGCAATGTTGAGCTGGCTATTAATCGAGGACGCCAATATTTTCTGTAATAAACAGCTCGACATCACCTAATTCTTGCTATTTATGTTTCAGCATGGTTTTCAAACGTAATTTACGAGCTCATTTTCACCAACGTACCGGTATCGCACTTCTCAGCCGACGACGACCACGACGACGCGATGAGCGCGACGGTGGCGCCGCCGCCGTACATGCTCGGCGAGCGGCCGACGCCGCCGCACGGAGGCTCTGGGCGCGCGACCTTCCGGCAGGTGCCGTTCGTGCGCGTGAGCGAGCGCGTGGAGAACGGCGTGCGCGTGCGCAAGCAGCTGCGCAAGTACCTCAAGGCGAGCTCGGCGGCGCAGCACATGGTGGCGCAGACGCACCTGAGCGGCGCGTGGCTGACCGCACAGCAGCAGCCGCAGGAGGCCTCGCGCAGCAGCTTCGACGCGTTCTTCGCGCAGCTGCGCGCGTACAACGAGGCCGTGGGGCAGAAGCACCTCGAGGCCTCGAAGGCGTTCGGCGAGATGGCGCGGCCGCTCGACCACGCGGGCCGCGCGCGCAAGTGGGCGCGCGACGCGTACAACGCCGTGCAGAAGAGCGTGCAGGAGGTTGCGCTCGCCGAGAAGAAGATGGACAAGGCGAAGGCGCGCAAGGAGCGCGCCGAGGACGAGCTGCTCCACTGGCGGCGCGTGCTCGAGGCGAACGAGGCGACGTACCAGGTGCAGCCCAACAGCCCGGAGGTCATCCGCGCGTACCAGCTCGCGCAGTACCGCTTCTCGAGCGCGTTCGCGGACGACGAGGCCGCCACGAATGAGTACGAGGACGCGCGGACCGCGCTGTTTGCGAGCATCGAGCGCCGGGACCAGGTCGTCGAGGAGGCCACGGAGCTGTCGCAGAGCGTGGAGGAAGACCGGCTCGACACGATGCTCATCGTGATGAACCAGTTCGTCGAGACGAAAGTCGCGATCCTGCAGGCCGAGATCGAGGGCATGTCGCGCATGCAAAAGATGCTGCGCGGCATGGAGCGCGAGGCCGTGCTCCAGCAGTACGTCGTGGACGCGATGCAGCCGGAGCTCACGCACCGGCACGCCAAGGCGCTCTTTCTGCTCGAGTGGCACCGCCAGTGGCATCACGAGCAGCTCGCCGCGGCGGCCAGCGAGCCGGCAAACTACCTCGCGCTCTCGCAGGACGACGTGCTCAAGGTCAAGGCCGCGGGCCTCTCGCCGACCGACGTCGACGTGATCAAAGACTTTGTCGCGAGCTGCTTTGCAGACCCGGACCCGCTGCTGCAGGCTTGCCGACCGGTCTCGACGCGGCATCGGAGCCGGTTCACGGACGCGGCGGCCGCGCTCGCAATGTACCGGCTCGAGCCCGTGCGGAGCGTGGTGCTGAACTGCCTGAACCAGCAGCGCACGCACAGCCGGGCTCTCTCGGCGGCCGGGTACGCGCAGCTCGCGGCCGCGCTGCGGCTGCTGCTCGACGCGTGCGCCGAGCGGGAGGACACCCGGACGGTGACGAAGGTGATGAACATGATCCAGACGTTCTACGCGACGCCGGCCGCGGCCGAGGGCGACGCTCCGAAGGCGTACTTGCACGCGGCGCTGGCCGACCACGCGGTCTGGAGCATCCCGCAGTTCTGGGGCAACGCGCTGCTGCTGAGCGTGGGCGACGAGCTGAGCAAGAACCCACCAGAGACCGCGTGGCACATCCTCCCGGGCGCGGACCGCGCGCAGCTCGTGCTCGGCGTGCACAACATTGTCTTTGGCCAGGCGACGTCGTTCATCTACCACATGGCGACGTTCGGCTTTGCGCGCAAGCAGATCTTTCAGTACGCACACAACGTGTGCTTTGCGTACGAGCTCGCCGAGGACCAGCGCATCGCGCTCTTCGCGTCCGTGCAGTCGCTCGCGCTCGAGGAGCGGGCCGTGCGGCGGGAGCCGGCGACTGGCGACGAGATCCACTTTTCGGCGCTCACGCTCTCGGACTGGACGACGCTGAGCGGCGGCGTGAACAACGGGCAGAAGTTCCGGCCGTTCCTGAAAGGCGGCGGCGGCGGCCGGTCGCACTCGGTCGTCTCGGACGCGCCGACCGCGCGCTCGATCGAGAGCAGCGTTGCGAGCGTCGGGGGTTCGGCGTCGGTGGCGTACGGCAGCAGCAGCCCGAGCGCCGTGCGCCTCGACCTTGAAGAGATGAAGAGCCTCGCGTCCGTGTCGGCAGCGAAGGCGTCGTCGTCGGACGACGAGTCCTGGGAGGACCTCTTTGGGGCGCCGACAAGCGCGAGCGGAGGCGGTGGCGCCGGCTGCGGACAGGACGACAACGACCACGACGACCAGGAGGAGGAGAATGACGACGACGACGACGGCGCTGGGAGCGTTCGAAGCCAGGACAGCGAGAAGCCGAAGCGAGCGAAGAAGCCCAAGAACTCGCGCCAGTTCAACGACCAACTGCGGCTCGCGCGCGCGCTGCCGCTGAGCCGCCGCATGAACGATGAGCAGCACGACGTCGCGGTAGCCGCAGTCGCCCCCGGCTCGGACGTTGCAGGCGAGTGCGCGTTCCGCGAGAGCTCCGCCAAGTCGCCCAGTCCCCACAAGAGTGACGGGCACTCGGAGCGGCGCAGCTCGGTCTCGAGCCGGCAGAGCGTGGACGACGGCGCGCCGCTGGAGCGCAAGCGCAGCAGCAGGCGGCTGAGCAAAGCCAAGTCCGCCGCGCACATCGACACGTCGTCGCTGGCGCGAGAGCCGCCGCCGCCGCCGCCGCTGCCGCCCAAGTCGGTCTCTGGCTCTGGCTCTGGCTCCGGCATGGACCAAATCAAGGCGCTCGCGTCGCAGATGAAGCTCCGGCGGCGAACCGCCGACCGGACGGGCGAGACGCGCGAGCACGCGGTGGCGACCGAGGAGAGCAAGACGAGCCTGCGGCGGTCCCAGTCGGGGACAGCGAGTGTGTTTGCGTCATCACGAACGAGTGAAAGCCCGCGACCAGCCGCGCTGGACGCGGCCGCACGACGCGCGAGGACGCAGCAGGAACGAGACGACGAGAGGAATCGGGCGAGCGGCGTGGCCGCCATGCGAGCGCGCTTTGAGAAGCTGTGAGCACCGCTGGAGCGCTGGCGCTCCTGGTTCCAGTAGGTGGCAACGGGGCTCTGCGTGATTTTATGAATGGCGATGGGACACACACTCACGGGTGCGACCTTCACTCTTGTTTTTCCGACTGCTGATTGTTGTCCAATCATGATGGACACGCGGGGTGCGATCAGTGGTGCCCGCGCGGCGCTTTGCCCTGGTACTTGGCCGGCAGCACGAACGACGAGCGGCCCGCTGAGTGCACGAAGAGGCGGCCGCACACCGGCATGACGTCCCACTCTAGCCGCAGCGTCACGTTCGCGCCGCGCAGCTCGTCGTACTGGTCGCGCAGGAAGTACTCGATGCCCTCCTCCGCGAACTGGAGCTTGGCCGCCGCCTCCTTTGTCTGCACGATCTTGTCCCAGATCACCACCTGGTTCTTCGCGTTGCGCGTGCTCTCGTACTCGGCGATTACGTACACGAAGATCTGCTTCACGTTCCAGTTGAACACGGAGCTCAGGTCTGTACACATGAGCACAGAGAGACATAGCGAGAGAGAGAGAGGGTACCGGTATCAGCCACGTATCCGAGAGCGCTTCCTCCCTCTACGCCCACGCGACAGGCCCGCACCGGCGTCCAGGTCGAACGAGAGCGTCGCGCGGTCTGTGCGGTCGCGGTAGTTGCGCAGCGAGTGCAGCGCGTTGAGCTGCAGCGTGGTGACGACAGGCGCCGCCACGTGCAGGTACGTGCTGATGGCCGTGAGCGTGCACATGGCCGCCAGCGCCATGAGCGACGAGAAGAAGAGCGCGTTCGCGCGCGTCCAGACCGAGTACATGGCGCGCGTGGACTGCGAGGCGGTGGCGAGACCGATCTGGACTGGGCAGCTTCTTGGCGCGACACGAGTCGGCAAATGGTGCCACGTCTTCAATTTTGAGGGATCCTTCCTGTATTTTGTCACTATTTGATAATACGAGTTCTGATTCAACTTGATTTGAGTATGTAAATGTATGCACTTATCAACAGCATATCACCTTTCACGTCCGTGAAAAGTCTGTCTCGCAGTTCACCACGAGTAGTGACGCCTCGTGTTATCGACATTGTTCTCTCAGTATACCCTTCAAATAAGAACGTGATGTCCGGACTCTTCTTCTTCAGAGCTCAAGAAACCGCTCGTGCGAGTCAGTCGCGCTTTTGCTCTTCCACCCACCCCACCACCACCACCACCACCACCAGATGAACAGCAGCTCGAACGCGATCGCGGCCAGCGGCAACCACCCGCCTGCGCCTCAGCCTGCTCCGGCCTCAACGCCGTCCATGGCGCTGCCTACGCCGAAAGACGCGCCGTTCGCGCCGCTGCACTCGAGTGTCGCGGCAGCCGGTGTTCCGTACGCTGTGGCGCAGCCGACGCCGAACGGCTCGGGGCCGCCGCAGCTACCGCCGATCGCCACTGCGCGGCCGGTCGGCCACATCAGTGGCATCCACAGCCACCTGCCGGGCGGCAGCAACCTCCCGACGTCGAACGCGCTGCCGCCGCCGCCGCACCACCTGCCGGTCATCGCGACGCAGGTGCCGATCGGCATCAGCTTCGAGCACACGCAGTTCCGGTACCTCGACGCCACGCGCTGGCTCGCGGGGCTCATGCTCATGTACTACATCGCCACGTTCGTGTTCTTGCAGCCGTTCGTCCTCGGCGTCGCGGGCATGCTCACGGCGTTCGTCGGGTACTTTGGCGCGCGCCCGCCCCTCGACGCCGTGCGCATCAAGTGGGTGCGCTCGTACCTCTACCTCAACTACGTCATGGTCATGTTCAACGTCTGGCTGCTCGCGATCGCGCTCTTCTACACGAGCGCCCCGGGCGTCACGCCGACGAGCGGGGCTGACGATGACGCCAGCGGCCACGCGGCCTACTACTCTGGGCAGAACATCGGCGTTGTCGTCGCGGTGCTCGTGGCCATCAACTGCCTCTTCCACATCCGCGGCATCCAAACAGCGCGCGCGCTTTACGCGGAGCTCCTGACCGCGCGGCTGCACACCATCGTGCCGGCGGTGATCGTCATGGCCAACGTGGCGTGAGGGGTGGGCGACCCGCGCACCCACCCCGAAAGCGTATAATCGATGTCTCTGAACGTGGTCGTTCGTCTCCGCTTCGTTGCCATGTGCCAGTCAGTTATTGCTGGGGACCGTGCGCCTCCTGACCCGAGGCGAGAGACCCCGGAACGGTGCTCGCATTGACATAGAGCGAGTCAAGTCATGGTCGTTCATGAGAGGTAGCACGAAAAAAAATGGGCTTTCCCTCACATTTTTCACACTGACACGCATCAATCAATCATGCTGCTGCACCGAGTCGCGCGTGACGCCAGCAGCCGCCTGCAGCGCGTGCGCACGTGGAACTCGCGATGCGCGCGCGCGTTCTCCGCTGCGCCGATGCGCGTGCTGTTCTTCGGCACGGACGACGTGTCGGTCGCCACGCTCGAGAAGCTCGTGGCCAACAGGTGTGGCTCACTCAGTGTGACAACCACTCATTTCGACCTCACATTCCCCGCTCACAGCTGCTGTATTGCGGCTTCGTTGTCTGCACGGGTTCGTACGTGTACCTCTACACGTCAGCCAGCAGCAGGATGGCCGCATTGTCGAGTCCGTCGATGTGATTTGTCCGTCGGATCGTAAGGTGGGCGGTGGCCGCGGCAAGCGCCAGGAGCCCGTGCCGGTCAAGCGCGTCGCGCTGGCGCACGGGCTCGACGTCTTCC